>CANUEY010045346.1:0-23028 GCA_948099555.1 Croton setiger
CTATATTCACTTTCTCCACCTTTTTCTTTCTCTAATTTATCCTATTAAACCAAGTCAATTTCAGCTAAAATTTTATTTTTGGCGTTAAAATAAATCGTAGAACATAATTTCGTAAAAATCGGAAACCGGAAATTTTTCGCGGTTCGGTCGGTGCCCTAAACCGAACCGAAACCTCGACAATTTTGCGGAACCGAAACCGAACGACGTCGTCGTATATTTTTGGTCCCAAAACCCTTTAAATCACATAAGAAAACACATAAAATCACATTAAATTCATTTTCTTTAAAATAAAGCGCGTTTTCGTTATTTTTCGATCGCGCGAGCCAAAAACCCTAATTGGCTCTGTTTATGTCTTTCGACGGCAAATGAACTTAAAACCACTCTTATTTAACATTTTTATATCATTTATAATCATTTCTCATTTAAATTATTTCATATGAATGTCATGTAGTATGTCATATTCGGATGCACTTAAACGAAAATGCATGAAATGCGTGAAATGACGTCAAAATGACATATGCTTTAGGTCAGGGGTGTCACACTTACACCTGCTTTTTCGAAGACCAAGACACTACTCCTGAGCTAAAAAGACATAGCCTAAAGTGTTCTTTCTATCTTCCAAATCCCAGGTAAATCACTGTTTGCATAAGCAACCAGCTCATCATCTCCTCCCTCGTAAAAACTCCCTAAATATGTAGTTCCCTTATATCTAAGCAACCTTTTTGCAGCCTGTAAATGAAGTTGAGTGGGATTATCCATGCACGACTTATTGCAAACATTATATTTGGCTGAGTTGCAGTGAGATACATAAGACTACCCACAATTTGTTTGTAGCAAGTCTTGTCAACCTTAGCTCTACCTTCATCTTTCACAAGCTGTTAACCTGAAATAATGGGATTATGAACATCATTACTATTATGCATCAAAATTTCTGCAGAACCTCTAATGCATATTTTCTTTGACTAAGAAAAAATCCAGTTGAATTTTGAAAAATTTCCACACCAAGAAAATATTTCATTTTCCCAAGATATGTCATATCAAACTCATGCTTCATGGAATCTTTAAAATCTACAAACATCAATTCATCATTTCCAGTAAAAATAAGATCTTCGACATACAAACTGATGATCAATGTTTTACCTTCCTTCGTCGTTTTGACGAATAAAGTATGTTCATAATCACACTTGTCAAAGCCTTCTTTCCCAAAATATGATTCTATTTTGCTATACGAGGGTCGCGGTGCTTGTTTAAGCCTGTACAATGCCTTTTCTAGCTTAAAACTTTATGTTCTTCTCTCTTCTGCACATAACCACAAGGCTATTCCACAAAAACATTTTCATTCAACTCACCGTGTAAAATGGCAGATTTCACATTAAACTGGTAAATAGACCACCCCTTTTGAGCTGCGAGTGCAATTACCAGTTGAATCGTCTCCATGCGTGCTACAGGAGCAAATACCTCATCATAATCCACCCCATTCGGCATTCCTTTTTACCACAAATCGGGCTTTAAATTTATTGACTTCTCCGTTCTCGTCAAATTTAGTCTTATAGACCCATTTTACTCCAATTGATTTTCATCCTGCTGGCAAATCCGTCAATTCCCATGTGTCGTTTCTTTTTATGGCTTCCATCTCAACATCAATAGCTTGCCTCCATTTTCATTCTTTACAGCATCTTCAAAATGAACAGGATCAGTATTTGCAAACATGACCATATCAGCCTCCTCTTCGGAAAGTCCTTCACCTGTCTCATAATATTTTGTCCAAACTAGTGGGACTCTAGTTCTTTCAAGATTATAAGTCGCAGATGGATTTCAAGAATTCGAATCAGAAGAAAAAGAATTAGGAGACATGGTTACCTCTGCATCATTATCATTAGATTCGAATTCCTGATTGAAAATATGTGTGTATGGTTAAACCACCATACACAAATGACTCAATATGTAATTTTTGTGAGAAAACAACAAAGGAAGTATATATAAAGTAACAACACTTAGATTGTGTATTTCAGAATGTGAAAAAGTGTATAAAATGTTGGCCACATGTTGAGGAAGAAGTTAGGAATCACAAGACAATGATTCTTGTTATTTCCAATCAAAGCATTGGATAATAGTGTTGAAATAGAAGAGGAAGAAGAAGAAGAAGTTCAAGTAAAAAAATGGCAAGAAAAATTGTCCATTGATGTATTTTTTGCTAATAATATTGAAAAGATTATGAAAGAGAAAAAACAAATGAAGCAAACAACTATCAATTGTGTAAGGAGTTGCGGTAGATGGCTTATAGAGACATATGTCGATGGATGTATGATACGACGTTACCATTTAATATTGTTAAACATCCTAGCTTGCGGTAATGGTTGAATCTATTAGACAATTGGTCCACGACTAAAACCACCAATTTATCATGAAGTACGAGTTTCGTTCCTGTATAAAGAAGGGACTCATTGCCAATCAGAATGTGCTCTGTTAGTCATTCTATTATTCCAAAAGTTGTAAGATGTGGATATATCGAGTTTCTTAATTGGTGCATAAGGAAGTGGCTACTCTTTCTGTGTAGCCCACAATATTTTTGGTTCGTTAATGACCCTTTTTTATATTAAAAAATAAGTAATTGATGTGAATAAACTGTTGAGATAATATCAAGCAAAGCAGATTCATTATGGATACTCTATTCCGGCGATTGCGTGGACAAACAAAAGAAACAAAACTTCAATAATTGTTTTTGATGGTATTCCATCAGCCCATTGATGGTTCAGATTACACCCAAATAAGTAAAAACTTGTTGAAATTGCTCGCTAATATAGTTGAGCATGTACAATAATAAAATGTGGTTCAAGTTACAATCAATAGTGCTTCTTGTAATAATATAAATTGAATGGGGTCATCACTATAAGAAAATAAAAATATTGCAATCTAAAATATCAATAGCTAAACTGTCAAGTGCTGATTCTATTTAGTAATTGATTTGAACCAATTTTTCATTTCACTTCGTTTGCAAAATTAAAGATTTAATTGCTAATTTTGTCGAAAAAGTATTAATTAGTCGACTGCAAATTGATTGCTATTTTTTAAAATTAATTATATATTTTTAATAATTCCATTGTAATTTAATTATGATTTTTTATAAGAAGCATTTGATCTTTTATACTTTAAGTTAGAAATTCACAAACAGACAATAAATAACTGCTCGTAAAGGTAGAACATAAAAAATTAATATGTTACTATTATTCAAAATCTTTTACATAAAATATTATATTAGAATTTTAATATTTAAAAGTAACATTTAGTAAAAGGGTAATTACACCAAATAACATGTTATTTACATTAAAATAATGAAATAGTATAAATTTATAAAAATTAAAGAAATAACATATTTTTTAATTGGTGAACTAAAATATTCTTATAATATATTTTTGTTAGAAGCATTCCCCTTAGAATTAGAATTGTTGCCTTCTCCTTCTTCTCATTCTCCTTTTTCTCCTTCTTCTTCTTCAGTTATTTTCTACATGTATGTTGAGGAAATTCATTGAACATTTGGAGCTTTTAAATGTGGACAGGAAATTAATGGGAAAAAGGTAACTTGTACTGTTTTGATACCTTCCTTTTGGAATTCTGTTACTTTAAATTCTAAATTTTTTATGATAACCATATAACAAAATAACTGAACAATTATTGCTCTATCAACATGCTCAAGACTTGCTTAGGGTAAGAAAAACAAGATCTCTAGGTAAATTTTCAAAATATTACCATATTGCATATACTAAATCAGCAATGAAAATTATATTTTTCTACTTAATCCTCAAAATACGTGGAAAGCATGTGGGGTTGCAACTCCAATAAATGGTGGAAAGAAAAATGACTCATATTTAAAATGTGTACGGATGAAATATTTTCACATTTTAAGTATTCAAATTTTAATTGAAAACTAAGAGTTCGGATACCAAATATGCGAACCTAATAGTTCGCATAACCATATTGAAAATTGAAGTAGAAAACTTGGTATACGAACTTAACTTTTCTAAAATAAATGAATGACTTGCTAGTTTGACAAAATATGCAGAAAATTAATTTTTAAACTAGTATATACTATATACCTGTACATACAAGTATATAAACTATATACTAGTATATACTCTATATATATAATATATATACTAATAGATAGTATATATATGCTAATATATAGTATTAGTATATATCAGTATATAGTATATAAAGTATATATATAATGTATATAAAGAGTCTTTCAACAAATAAGAGTCTATATACTTAAGTGATCTGCTTTTGAAAATATGTCCATAATACAACAATTGAAGAAAAAACCCATATTTTCAATTACTGTGTTAGCTAATAATTCGCATAACTGTTTTGCTAACTTTTAGAGGCTATCACATATTGAGTATCGATTGGCTTCCACTTTAATCGTGCATTAATTCGTTATTATTATAATTAATGATCCTTAATTCGGAAACCTGGTATTCAAATTTATATTTTCTTTAAATAATGTATAAGTTCGTATATCTGATTTTTTAACTTTTCTAATTAGGAAAATCGGTATAAAAACTTCGTAAATGATGTTTACAATTCAAATCTGGATTTTTTTTGGTAAATGATTCCAAAATCTTAGGTCCTACTTGTAATACAAATGTAATTGGAGCATCTTTGAGCATGGAAGCAACTAATACTTGTTGTGTTATGATTTATGAACTTATTATTTATTCTCGGAAAAATGATTCATGTGATCGAATAGAGCCAATTTCTTTGACAGATATTGATGAAAGCGATATGAATGATTGATGGGTCGGGTTTTTGAAGATATGAGAGATGATGATTTAGTGTTGGATTTGACGTGTGCTAAGGTTGGAAGATGGGCTGGAGTTGAAGAACCCAATCATATCACTGGATCAGTAAAGGAAAAAGTTGTTTCCATAGTACCTTTTGGTAGACGTGGCCAGCTTGAACCGGCCCGTTGTTGAACTAGCCCGGTTCGTCAAAAAACCGTAACTGTCAGAATCATAACGTGAATCGGTTAGAAGACAGGCCGATTTTGGTTAAAGGAATTCTCGAACCGGAATTGTGGGAAACTGTGAACCGGATTTGAACTGCCGGTTAATCGGACTTGAATCGCCGATTCTGCCTCTCCATACCGCCGGTTCACCGACCCGGCGGGCCGGTACCGGTTCCACCCCCTTGAACTGTGGCCCGATGGGTCCCGTGGCCACCTCTACCTTTTGGTGAATCATACAAAGGAAAAAGAGTAAAATGTTTTCAAATTTCAATTTACTACTTCTTTTGAATTTATGGAGAAAATGTGGTATTAAGTTCAAGTTTGAGTGAAAATATTATATTATCGTCTAGATATGGACCATTATGAAATTTTTTATTTATCAATTTAGACCATAATTTAGTTGTAGTTTGAAAATTGTAACAAAAATCTCATATTAGGGTCATAGGTTGAAAACGCACATTATTATGCCTTTATTTGCCATAAAATTAAAAAAAATAAAATTAGAACACCAGATATTCGAATAAAGGCAGTGAAAAAGAAATGTTCATGATGTGGTGTTCGCATTGAATCCGAAGATAAAAAAATAATTTTTTTTTTGAATTTCCCGCGTTGATCACAGTCATCGGGCGAATGGCTTCAAGCGAACCAGCAACTCACATCAACACAACCTCCACCACCGATCAGTCGCTGAAGCTTGCCGTGGCGATCTCTCTTCTCCGATCAAAGCTCTTCCAGAAACAGGTTCCTTTGCCTGAGCCTCCTACCGATTCCGACGCGCTTCGTTGGAAACGAAAGGTCCTCGTTACTTTTCACTCTCTTTATTCTTTACTCACTTCATTCTTCATTCTCCATTGTTCGTTCGGTTGAAGATTATAATTAAATGTATGAAATTACCATTAGCTTTGAGTTGCAGTGTCGGTCCTTCGTTTTCTAGGCATTGTTTCGAGTTTTTCCCATCTTATAGGCAGCCAAAGAATACAGATGCTAATTTCGCATTTCTATGATGCCATTTCAGGCTAAGGAGCGGAAACAAGAGCTCCTCCGACTGAGAGAAGATCTTAAGGTAGCTGAAGGTATCTCTCTGGATGTTCTCCCTTATTTTCATTTTTTGGATGTACTTGTAATCGCGCTCATTCCGTGGACATTTTGTTTAGATGCTTCCCACCGCGATTTTTTCCCGCAAAATGCTTCGTGCAAGTGCTATTTCTTTGACAATATAGGGAAACCAAGCTCTAAGCAAGACGGAGATGGTTCTGATAGTAGATTCAATGACGTTCTTCGCCGCAGGTTCCTCAGACAAGGTCTCATATTCAATCTTATCATAAATATATGTTTTATTTATGAGTTACTTTTGTCTGTAAATATCTTCTTTGTTTTCCCAGTGCGGTTAAATGAACAGAAGAAAAATGATGGTAAAAAGGAACGACTGAGGTTTTCAGGTATGTCCTACTTAGCCAAATTATGCCTCGAGTTGACTTTGCTTTAGAATGTTGTTTATGCTGAATTTCTTGAATTTTACAGCATTGATAACTGGCATACGTAGTTACAGTAGTTATAAGACGTGCTAATTGTCTAATTATTTCTCTTGTATTGTAGCAATTTAGGTAATTCTTTTTGAACTAAAAGAAAAGTGAAGTGTATGTAGTTTATAAATGATAACAGCTTTTACATCTCAACAATTTTGTATTATATACAAGTGTACCATATATGCATATATATTTTATAGCAGCTTACTATTATGCATACATATTAACAATGTAATGAAAATTTCTTCTTCAAACACCAGCAGATTTCAACAACGAAGATGCAGCTGAGCAGCTTTCGACCTCAATTGACTTTCTTGTGGAGCTTTGTGATGCTGCTTCTCCTGTAAGAGTGCTGTATTCCCCATTTTTTTTATATTATTATTCACACCAAATATAAAATGGTTTTTGGTTGAGTAGCTATCTTCAGTTGTTACTTGGTTGCGCCTATCTAAGTTTTGCAGATGCAGGAGACTAATTTTGCAAACTGGTCGCACCAAGCTGTGGATTTCATTATAGGTATTGAATATCTTTTCAATTCTTTGATACCTCTCCACTTGGGAATGCCACTGTGGTAGCTGTCAATATCTAAATAAGATCTATGCCAGTAGCTCATTGTTATTGTATGCCATTTTCAGCAGATTGGCAGTTTGTATATTATAAGTGAGAGGGAGGAAATTGGAAGAAGGAACATGAATCATTTTCCTTCCTTTGTTTGGCAGTTAAGAGAGGACAAAAGGGTATTTCTGGGAAAAATGGATTATTGCCCTTTGGAAAAGTTGTCTTAGGCAATTGTGATGGGCAATGGATAATTGCTTATCTTTTCTTTACTTTGGGAATGCTTTGATTTCTAATTTTGGAACCAGCTATTCTATGACATGATTGGTTGGTTTGAAGGTTATTGTGCATACAAGTCTTCCATGTTATCTGTGAACTAGTAGCTATAATTTTACAATTGAGACCAAACATCATCACCAAGATATTAAATTGTCTTAGGTTGGCTAAATCACCTACACGATACAGATGTATCATGCTAAATGGTATTCCAATGTTAGACGAATAGATTCATGAATTGAACTAATTTGGGCAGTATAAGTATGGAATGAATTTTTGGAGAATGGAAATATGAGGAAAAGGTTGGTACAGGAGGGTGGTAGGCTGCCTCAGGATCTGCGTTTTCACTAACAATCCTGTGAAAATAAATTATGAATTCAAAGTCAGGTTATATGAGCGTCACTATAAGACTAAGCAACATGATGAATGCAATTTAGTTTTTTGGAGTACCGTTTCAGTTTCTGCTGTTCTGTTCACCTCTGATGGTCTAATGATAAGTTCTATCAATATGATGCTTTATATTTGTAAAGTTTCTCCTCTAATGCATAGATTGTTTTAGGCTGTGCCTCATCCAAAAACTCTGCCTTTATTTATGTATTTTTACAATTTTCTTTATTGCTTGCAATTGGTAGTCATTAGTTTCTGTTTCCTCATGTCTGGCTGTCTCTTCCAGCATCATTGAGGAACCTGCTTTCAAGAGAAAAGAACTTGGACTTCACTGAAGGAATTGTCAAAAACTTGATCACGAGATTGGTTGGAAGGATGTGTTCCCCTTCACAAGATGGTAAGTATTCGTTAGCAATTGCATTGCACTTTGAATATGTGCATATTTATAATTGCAATTCTGTAGGAAAAATTGGTTTATAAATTGAGAAGTGAACACTGTTTCATCATGTTTCTACCCTCATTCTATCGTTGTCTCTCAATAAGTGCTTCTCATTAATTGGTTGATCTGCCGCTATAGAGCCACAATGTGTCACCGATGTTCAATTCTACATTGAACACTTGATACGCAAGCTTGGAAGTGAATCTTACATCGGGCAGCGTACGATCTTTTTAGTTTCTCAAAGAATTACTTCAGTGGCAGAGAGTTTGCTCTTCATGGACCCATTTGATGATTCTTTTCCAAATCACCACAGATGTTTGTATATGATGTAA
Organism: Croton setiger; assembly: GCA_948099555.1. Lineage (NCBI taxonomy): Eukaryota > Viridiplantae > Streptophyta > Magnoliopsida > Malpighiales > Euphorbiaceae > Croton > Croton setiger. The sequence continues at coordinate 8,524 of CANUEY010045346.1, forward strand.
GTATACTATACATGTTAATTCTCTTGACCACCATCTCATCACTACTCTTAATCTCTTCTTCAAAATTATTCTGTTTGAAACGAAGAATCCATAAACCTTTGCCTTATAGGTATTTACAATAATCATTAATTGCTAAATTTATTTCTTTATATTGGTTCTACATATCAATTAGCCATTACCACTTGGCACCTGAATGGCTTGAATGAATCTTTGCATATGATAACTATTTTCTTGACATTGAACTTTATGACAATTAAAAAGTGCAGTTTGGTCCTGTGATGTGGTTGGAGTTCCTAATTTGAATCAGTTCCTTGAACAAGTCTTCTACCATTGCCTCTCAAGTGTTCCAGCAACATCTGAATTTGTTCTATCATTTTAAATTTGCGTTACAGGATCCAGCTTATTGAGTTTTTGGTATCGGATTACTTGTTAACATGGTCAAAGAATGAAGGCTTTGATAATGGTAATGATCTCTACCATCCATGCTAACTAGGCTCTTAACTTATGGTGATGGGCCAGGCTGTCACAGCGCTCGATCTTGATTCTCACTTTTTTTTTTTAAATCAAGATTTTTGTCAGTAGATATAATATCTTTACCTTCTCAGCAATTTTCATTTAGTTTTTTTACATAACTTGAAAGATAGTAAGAACCACAAGAAAAAAAAATTGATGAGCAACGATAACAATGCAGTACTGTTTGAAGAGTGGGTGATATCGCTACTACATGCTCGAAATGCATTAGAACTTCTGGAAAGGAGAAACGGGCTCTATGTATTGTATCTGGATCGAGTCATAGGCCAACTGGCTAAACAAGTGGGTCAACTTTCACCAATCCAGATGCTCAACCAAGATATTCTGGACAGTCTGCTCCAGTGATCTCGAAGTATAAAAACTAAGGTGTTTCCTGTGTCCTGTATACTGGAACATATGATACTATTATTATTGTTATTATTATTATTATTATTATTATTATTATTATTATTATTATTATTATTATTATTATTATTATTATTATTATTATTATTATTATTATTATTCTTCATTCAAATTGAAAGAAAACAATTTTAAGAACACTTGAGAAGGCCTGATATTTCCAAAGGTTTCCAAGTAAAGCTGAATTTGCTGGAGATTTCAGAATCTCTGTTGCTTTGAGTAGCAAGATGAAATTGAGATCTGATGCCACTTGAATTGGAATCTCATTCTCTTTTCTGAAATTTATTGCCTTTACGATTTTGTTTACAAAAAGATACGTTGCCTCAAAGTAAGCATTTAACACTAATGAATGATGATATAAGGAATCATTATCTATGCCTTTTGGACCTTGCATTATGCCTAATTCTTTATTGTTCATGACTTTGGATGAGAGTCTTACTGCTGGGAAGAGGTGAATGAAGGGTAGTAAGAATATTGATGGTTTAAAGAGGTTGATTTCGAGTATAAATGTTAATGTTTCTTACTCATCATATTATTTTTAATCAAGATTTATTGATTTTTATATTTTGGGAGCTGCCAGGGTTCAGTTTGCAAACATCTATAGTTCTAGTTAGCAGTTATGAATCTACTTTTAAGATGTTATGAATACTTTAGATATGGTAGTTGAGTAGGTGGAGCATCTAGCAGATTTCTTCCAATTGGGGACAAACCTATGATTCGACCTTGCTTTTTCGTGGTCTTACTAGTTACTACCACTGCTTTCAATGCTTTCTTTCTTTTGTTACTGTAGAATACAGGGGAGGAGAACTGGGGTATCCAACCAGGACCTCAAGGTCCCAAGTGAGCTTACATACCGCTTTTTCTTTTTCTTTCAATGCTTTCCTTTTCCTTATTAAGGAATCTGATATTGCTTTTAAGTTGGTCAAGGCGGTAGATATAAATGCCATTTTATGCTGAACTACATTGGAGTGCTGCGAATCTGCAAGATGATACATGAGGTAGACGCTTATGTGAGGGTACCATTGAATGAATTCTACAAAATCTTCAGAGAATTTTATTTGCAAATTCATATTTTTAAATATTAAAAAAGCAGACAACTGTTTTCTTTATTCCTCATAGAAATAAACTAGCATGATTCTGACGGCAGCACACCATAGACCTTTATGCCGAAAGTGAAATTTTGGGTCATGGTTGGGCGAATCTATGATCTGTCAACTGCAAATTTATTCAGCTAGGCTATGCAAACTACGCTTTTGCCGTAATCTTGTACTAGTATTTATTTCTAAAGACATTAGAATATTGAATTAAGAGGTCGACAAACACATAAAAAAGTAAATTAAAGTTGTTTGCGTAGTAACCCAAAAGCAAGAAGCTTATATGGTTGAAACTGATTCACATCCAACATTATCATTATTAATATCTCATAATTGTTGTCAGCCTCCTATGGTCCTAGACATCCATCCTTTCCTATTTCCTCTTATTTTGGGCTCCGAAAATTATGGCTATGATGAGAAATGTATTCACTTTCCTTGTTCTTTCCTTTGTTTTGCTCTCTCAAACTCTTCCAACATGCGCTATTGAGCCTAGCATTGGTCAATTCAACAAGACTATCTCCAAGTACCATCACCAGAATAGACAATTAGCTCAGATTGATCCTAGTTCGTCTCCTATTAGAAAGCTTGGCATTCAGATCAAACGAAGGGCTCGATTTACTCCGTCTCGATTTAGTCCACATGGACGGCCTAAATCATCTGCTATCATAACTCAAATATCTTCCTTCCATTTGATTGCTCTTCTTGGTTCCTCTCTTTTGGTTTGCTTCATCCTGCACTAGATGGCTAGTTAAAAATGAATAGGTGATTCGTTCACTATTAAAGCATTAGAATTCAAATAGATTTGACTTAATTATAATGTAATGTGACATCTTTCAATGGAAGGATCTGCTTGTGAAAGAAAGTTTGGTTTGATAGATAGTACCTTAGTAAAGGGGTTTCCTTGGCTTCGTAAACTTTGTAGTATTGTGATTATTTATGAAAAGCAATTGGGTCAAATATGCTCAGCCATTGATTGCTGTTTTTCAAAATATTTTGAATTTCTGTTATTTATAATTTTAAGCTGGCAATACCTTTTATTAGAATATAATCAATGTGGGATGTGCAGTTGAACAATAACTAGATTTATTCTACATTTGATTGATGGGGTGACAATTATATTTTATGAATTCCTTTCTTCAATATGAAAGAAACTGTTTTACAAAAGATACAAATAGACATAACAAGCCTTGTGATTTATAGACTATACTATGTTTACTAATCCTAGAATACACAGTTATTTAGAATTAAACTATGTTTGTTTAGATACCAGAGGGATTAATTAGGGTTTGTTTCTGGGAAAAATTTGTAATTGAATGCATACTGAAAGCTTAATTCATTCCTTTGTACAGATTACAATTTTATATTACAAGTTGAATATATGTAATTGAATGTAGAATATTTGATAATAAAAGCATGATATGATTCTGATTTCTTTCATTCTTTTACTTGATTGTGATCCTGTTTCCTTTCTTTCACTCCCCCTCAAGTTGAGTCGTAGGATCTCCTATGCCCAACTTGCTCAAAACTCTGTTAAATGACTTTCCCCGAACAACTTTGGTCAGTATATCAGCTAGCTGATCTTCAGATCGGACGAAAGGGAGACATATACTCCCTTCTTCCAGTTTTTCTTTGATAAAGTGTCTATCCACTTCTACATGCTTTGTTCGGTCATGTTGAACTGGATTTTCTGAAATACTGATTGCTGCCTTATTATCACACAACAACTTACAGGCGGTTTTAGGTGAAAAACCAATCTCTGTAAGAAGTTTCCTTATCCACAAAACCTCCGCCAAACCTCGAGCAATACCCTAGAATTCTGCTTCTGCACTTGACAAGGACACCACCTTCTGTTTCTTGCTTTTCCAAGTCACCACATTACCTTCTACCATAGTAAAATATCCGGATGTTGACCTTCTGTCAATAGGATTATCTGCCTAATCTGCATCTGTGAATGCTTTTACTTTTAAATGACCATTCTTTTGAAACATCACTCCATGTCCTAGAGACCCCTTCAAATATCGGAGAATTCTGATGACCGCATCCATGTGTTCTTCCTGTGGCTTATGCATGAACTGACTTACTATCCCAACTACATAGGCAATATCAGGTTTAGTGTGGGAAAGATAAATGAGCTTACCAACCAACCTCTGATGCTGCCCTTTGTCTGCTAGTTCAGCTCCCTCAGTAATCTTTAATCCATGATTAGGAATCATTGGGGTATCAACTGGCTTACTATCCAACATTCCAGTTTCTGCTAAGAGATCTAGTACCTAATTCCTCTGAGAGATAAATATTCCCTTTCCTGACCTCAGAACTTCAATTCCCAAGAAGTATTTAAGTCTTCCCAAGTCCTTCATTTCAAATTCTTTAAATAGTCTCTCTCTTAATTCTTGTATTTCTCCATGATCATCTCCAGTAATTATCATATCATCCACATAGATAATAAGACAAGTTATCATTTCTCCTCTTCTCTTCAAAAACAGTTTGTGGTCTGAGTTACTCTGATAGTAGCCATACTTTTTCATTACACCTGTAAATCTTCCAAACCAGGCCCGGGGTGACTGCTTTAGACCATACAATGCCTTTTTCAATCTGCATCCTTCTCCAACTTGGAATTCTTCTGAAAAACCAGGTGGAGCCTCCATATAGACTTCTTCTTCTAAATCACCATGAAGAAATGCATTCTTCACATCAAACTGATGTAGAGGCCAGTCACAATTTGCCACTAGAGAAAAGGTTTCTGAATAATCCACACCGTATGTTTGATTGTACCAGTCTGGCTTTATACCTTTCAACTGTCCCATCTGCTCGATGTTTCACTGTGAACACCCATTTGCATCCTACAGGTCTTTTTCCCCTGGTATTTTGCATTTCTCCCATGTACTATTCTTCTCTAACGCCTCCATTTCCAACTCCATTGCTTCTTTCCATCTGTAATCATTCTGAGCTTCCTCCACACTTCTCGGGACTACTACTGAGTATATAGATTTTTCAAAGTCTCTTTCCATCTTAGTCATGCTCCCCCTGACTAAATTTGCTGCTGGATATCTTGACCTCCGAGGTTCGTATTCTGGCTCATATCTTTTCGGTGGAATCCCTCTGTTGCTTCTTGGAGGAAGGGTATATTTCTACTCCATTGGTTCTTCAGGTACTGTAGGGTTAGTAGTTTCACCAGATATATGTAAAGAGGTATCTGAGGAAACTTCTAGATGAGAATTACTGACTTCAGGTATATTAGACGAGGAAGGATCTGAGGCAGTAGACTGAACTTGCTCGGATTGTCTTATATTTTCTGAAGCAAATCCGGTGGTGCCACCTACTTCCTCTATGGGACTTACTTCAGACAGGACTTGAATTGGACTACACAACCAGGTAGTGGGTCAACTCTAGACTGTCCCCCCGGACCACTAACTTGGTGATGGAAGTAATACTCAGTTTCCAGGAAGTTACAGTATAAAGTTGTGAATAGTCGTCTAGAAAGAAGATCAAAACACCTATACCCTTCTGATTTACCCCATAACCAACAAAGACACATTTTACTGCACAAGGGTCTAATTTGGTACGGTTACTTTTGGGTATGTGGACATAAACTGTACAACCAAATACACGAGGAGGAAGTGTAAGGGTGTTGGGTACACTGACATATTTAGTTAGACAATTAATCAGAGTTTGAAGGTGAAGAACTTTGGTAGGGAGACGATTAATAAGATACGTAGCAGTAGCTATCGCCTCAGACCAATAATCTTTTGGAACTCTTGACTTAAGTATGATTGCCCGAGTAATTTTAAGAAGAATCCTATTTTTTCTTTCCGCAACACCATTTTGTTGTGGTGAATACGGACAAGATGTCTGATGAATAAGGCCATTATTACTAGCAAAGTTCTTAAACTGCTGATTGACATATTCACCCCCATTATCAGATCGAAGAATTCGAATTTGTGTCTGAAATTGGGTTTGGATCATTTTATAAAAGGACACAAATTTCTCAAAAACTTCAGACTTATGTTTTAGGAAATACACCCAAGACATCCGGGTACAGTCATCAATAAACAACAGAAAATAAGCATAACCATTTTTGCAATTAACAGGTGATGGACCCCAGACATCTGAATGTATAAGAGAAAAAGGATAATCAGTTCTTGTATTACTTAAGGGATATGATTGTTTATGACTCTTAGCTAAAATACAAGTGTCACAAGAAAACTGACTATGAGTAAAAAATTTAGGAAATAATAATTGAAGGTACCCTATAGATGGATGACCTAGCCTCCTATGCCACAACTAAGCCTGCCTTTCAGTTGTCCCGTGAGTCAGCATTGTGGCCTCGTGTTGGTTCACCTCATCAACATAATATAATCCATTCTTTTCAGTGCCACGCCCAATGATCCTCCCTGTCTGAATATCCTGAACAATACAAAAGCCAGGAGACATTAGAACTGTACAGTTTAGTTCTTTAGTCATATGACTAATTGACAGCAGTTTGTGAGATAACTCAAGGACATAAAGGCAATGTTGCAGTTTTAGAGAGGGAAGAATATTAATACTTCCTGCTCCTTTTACCGGAACAAAATTTCCATTAGCTGCCTGAATTTGTAATTTGTTAGAAGAAGCATAGAAGTCATTAACATTAAAGGTCATAGTATCTGTGGCACCACAATCAAATATCCATTGATTATTTATTTTCCTCTTTCTAACATTCTTGTCCCAAATTGCAAAACATCCTGAAGTTTTGGGGTCAATTTTGTTTAGTGAATAGTATTCTGGAATGTCCTGCAGGCTGTCATAAAATTGAGGGTCAATCTGTAATTTTTCAAAACAAATAGGGTCCTTTTGTATTTTACCATTCTGACCCAGTAATCCACACGTGGCTGATGACATGGCTGAGGACGTGGCTAAGTCCCTGGCCACACGTCCCCCTCATTCTCTTCTGCTGACTGGGTTCATTTGATTCCCAGTTTCGCCCTTTGGTCTTCCAGAACCCTTTTCTCTTTCGTTCTGTTCTCTGCTAGGGTTTTCTCCAGTTTTGCTGCCTCCTTCCAGATTCACTACTCCACCGAAACCAACTGTCCCGGTTTCTTTGCCGGTGCTGGTGGCCTCTCGGTCACCCACCATGGTAGAGACAGGACCCTTGGTCCCCTTTTTCTTACTGTCCATCCACCAATTGGGGTAACCAATTAGTTTGAAGTACCCCTCACGGGTGTGCTTTCTGCCACCACAGTATGAACATTTTAGGGTTCCTTTTTCTTCTTCACGCCGGAGGGATGACCTAGCCAGAGACTTGGCAGAGTCTGACCGGCTTCTGGTGGCTAGAACACTCCCAATATCTGAGGGGATACCCATCCCCGATGATAATTCTCCTCCCCTCATGATCTCTCTTCGGTTCACCTCTCTCTTGATCGTAGCATATGCTATCTCGACAGAGGGGAGTGGATCTCGATTCAACAGGTCTCTTCGATCCTTATCGAAGTCATCGTTTATTCCGGCCAAGAACTGGTACAGTCTATTCCTCTGTACCCTCTCGTTAAACACAGTTATATCTTCTGCACACTTCATTGGATTGGGGTCTCTCCTGTCGATCTCTTTCCAGATCGCCGGGAGCCGGCTATAAAAAACTTCGATCGGGTCTCCTTCTTGTTTGAGTGCATTTGCCTTAACCATCAAATCAAAAATCTGAAGTCCATCACGTCCACTGCGGTACATGGCTTCTATTCACTTCCAGAGTTCTCTGGCAGTGGGATAATCAAGATACTGATTAACAAGCTCCGGATCAATGTTCTCAATGATCCAATTGATGACCATTGAGTCTGCTTGAACCCATTTAGGGTATTCTGGATCAGTGGCTCGTGGGGGAGAGGCAGTGATGGGTCTGAGCCTCCCCCTCCCACTGATTGCTAGATGCATTAATCTAGCCCATTTGGTATAGTTTTGATTGTTAAGTTTTTCTGTAAGGTTGATTGGCTGACTGGTTGAGTTTTCAATTGCAGGTTTATGAATGTTCAATTGCTGGAGCAGTTCCAGTAACTGACTTACTGGAACAGTGCCTTCCATGGTTTCGGTTGTGAAAGAAGATGAGTTTACCTCATCTTCCATAAGGTAATTTTGAGTGTAGATGATGAGCTAAATCAATTACCGGTCTCTTGACCGATAAACAACAGCTCTGATACCATGTTTGTTTAGATACCAGAGGGATTAGATTAGGGTTTGTTTCTGGGAAAAATTTGTAATTGAATGCATACTGAAAGCTTAATTCATTCCTTTGTACAAATTACAGTTTTATATTACAAGTTGAATATATGTAATTGAATGTAGAATATTTGATAATAAAAGCATGATATGATTCTGATTTCTTTCCTTCTTCTGCTTGATTGTGATCCTGTTTCCTTTCTTTCAAACTATAGTGATAAACTTATCACTCTTTGAATTTCTTGTTGCTAAGTACACCTCTTTTGTTTTAAATTTGCTTAATATTTGATAAACATCCTTATTATATTATGATTTGAATCTTCCCATCCTTATTACTCCATGTAGAAAGAGGATTGCAACACTCAAAAATTCAATTAGGGTTGTGGAGGACATAATTGAAAAGCTTTGAATGTTTAGGAATTAAATTGAAATTTGCCATTAAATGGCTATTTGAAAGAAAATTTGAAGTTAAAGGATTTTATTATAATTATTTGAGAAGGACTAATTGGTAATAGTAAAAAGTTTGAGAATTGAATTGTAATTGACCAATAAAGACCAAATGGTAAAGATGGAAAATTGGGGGGACTTAATGGGAAATTTTGGAGAAACTGACCTAAGCTGAGGGTTGTCAAATGGATGACATTTGAACATGAGGTGGTTTGGGATTGGGCGCGTTGGCTTAACATTGGCCATAAAATTGGATTGAGTTGGCTTAACAATGGCCATTGATGAAGAGGTGGTGTAGGCTTATTTAAGTGGTTTGTGTTGGAAAGTCGGAGGTTTTATGGTTGGATGAAAGAAGATTCTTGTTCTTCTAACCAAGAACCAAAACTATGGAGAGTGGAGGCAAGAACTTTGCCTTGGTGAATTCTTCCACTTCAAGAGTGATTTGAGAATGGAAAATATAGTTTAGCTTGAGTACATCCCATCGAGGAGATGTTTGATCATAATAGAAGTCTAGACTTGTATTCAAGTGAATCAAGTGAGAGTGTATAGCTTTTGAAGTAGTTTATAAGCTATAAGAAGTTTAGCAAATATAAATCTATAAGTACATATACTATGGATTAGAGCTTCGTTATTAAGCATAAAGTTAAGTTTATCTATAAGTGATAAAAGTGGTGATTAAGAAGAGATGAGAAAATGGTAAGTGGAGCTTGTCTATATAAAGTATTTAATTATTGAGCTATCTTTTAACTTGTTTCTTGATAAGTTTTGAATTGATTTTAAATGAATAATTTATATTATTCAAATGAATGTTTTGAAATCATTAAAATGAGATATGACTGAATATGGTTATTGAATTGTAAAAACATAGAAATTATTGGTCTTTAACATGAAACCTTAATGTTAAATAAGGTTTGTGCACACAACACATTTATGTATATGTAATATCTGTAAAAATAATTTAGATAATAAGGTTGCGAGCACAATACATATGAGTTCTGTACACAACTCCTGTAAAAATGGCTCAGATAATAGGGTTATGCACACAATACTTATAAAAATAGTTCAGATAATAGCACATTTGACACCTATGAGTTGTACATGCAATACCAATAAAAAGAGTCTAGAACACCTATTAGTGCATGCAATACCTGTAAATTTTATAGTATTATGGAAACTAGAGAGATTAATGTTACTATTGCCACCTTTATCACGAAAATGTTTATAAAATAATTTCTATTATGGTGTATAAACCAAGTAAGCAAATTTAGTATAGATTATGAAATGCGGTTTGAAATTATAAACTTTACTTGATAACAAATTAGAACCGAGATTAGTTTAGGGAATGGTGCATCACCTTATTGCAATACTGCTCTATATATTAATTATATAGGCTTTGTCCCGCAATATAGGCTTCAGCCCGTGGTATGAGCTTCTACATAGGCTTTGGTCCGTGATACACTGGTTCCTTACCTATAGTCGACTCTTTTGTGGTACCTTATAAAGCATTCTAATTGTCATTTGTGAATAATTGTAGAACATTTGCTTATGTGTTGCTTTTATATACTTGATTTAAAACTTAAGTTCAACTGATTTTATTAACTATGTTTCCATAATTGTAAATTACAAATGCGGTATGCTTTCTCATTGCTCTTCTGCTTACATTTTCGTGGCACTTTTGCAATATGCTTTCTCCTTTTTATATACTCTACGTCTTTGATTGATAAGAACCTGTTAAATCTTGGATTCTGAATGAAAAAGTTCAATATTTCGCTAATTATCATTGAGAGCTGTTATTTAATGATTAATTTATTTTTGTGAAAATCCATCTGATTTTTGAATTCCAACTTATGAAAGTCAAATAATCTAGATTTGGACACTGCAAAGATATGTTAAAGAAGCGATTTTCCCAATTCAATTTTCTTTATTTGCAACGTCAGTATTTGAATCCTAAACATTACTTAAAAGATCTAATGCCTCATTTCGTCGAGGAGGTGATAATTGTTTATTGTTGGTTTTTTTATACATATTTTGTTACTAGTTTCTTCTTGGATTAAAAAAAAAAAAAAACTAAAAATAGAATTGATACAAGGAAAAAAAACATATAATAGAGTAAAACTTTAATTTTCCTTTTTAGATATATTTGTTGAATTAGTTATATTGAGTTCCATTTTTCAAAATTTTATTTTCAACTTTTCCAAGAAAAAGAAAATTTGATTCCCTCAAATAAGCTTTTGTGATTATGGTCCTGTAAATAAAATAGAAGGTCATGCTAGCAAACAAATCTAGAAAAATTCTTGTCCGCCACATGGATTAATGATTTGTTTAAAAAATTATTATTACTTGAAGACATGTCGTCAATCTGTTCAAAACAAAGAAATAAAGGCATTTCTGATTTTAGATTAAGGTAGATTTCTTCTCCTTTTAAATGAAAATGAAAAAGCGATTGAGAATATTGAAAAAATAAAAATTCTAGGAATAATATTTTTGTAGTCAAGCAAGAATAGTTGAAATTGTCAATCATGGTATGATCTGATTTGTTAATCTACATTCCACGAAGTTGATAGGACGAAGGTCTCGAGTTTAATTCATATCGATCACAATTGTTAGCATCAATTTGAGTTTAAAAAAATATTATTGTCTATTGTGTAGTTCACATTATTATTTGGTCCATTTATAATCTACTTTATATTAAAAAAGAAAAAAAAAAAGAATAGTGGATTTGGTATAGCAGTTTTGAAGCTTCTCTTCAATTTTTTTTTTCATTATTTCATATATATATATATATATATATATATATTTTTTAATGTAAAGGAGACCACTAATAGAATAAATACATAGTGGGTTGTATAGCAGCGAGTAACCCTTCTATTTATACCTAATAATAGGTATTGATCGTGTAATTGATAGGAATCAAACTTGAGATTTATACATATTACAACTTTCATAATAAGTAAGATGATCAACAAATCACATTTGATTGACTTTTTTTAAAAAAAAAAAATTTGGAGAACATATATTTTTTTTAGCAAAAGAAGTAAATATACTTAATTATGAATATAAATGTATTTATATATTTACATTCCATTTCAAATATGGAACTTATATACCTACTTAAATGAATTTAAAATTAAACGAATTTAGTGAATCATAATACAACTCAATCATAAGCTCAATTGAAATTCATAAAAAATAGACTCTTTTATTGAGTATTAAGTGTCAATTGATGGTCCCATAAAATTTTAGTAATAAAAATATAATGTCATCAATATATAACTATTTTGTTAAACAAGCTGTAGATTACAAGCTCAACCTCAATTACTCATGTTGGCTTAAAATGGATTAATAATAATATATGAGTATCATAGTAGATGCAATTAACATATTTAAATGGTTAAGGAAAAGGTCAAACAAAAAAAAGTAAAATTATTATACAACACATATTAGCTCAAATTACTACAATTAATATACTCATTTTGAGCCATTTAGCATTACTAATGATTCGGTTATATGAAGAACCTATTTGGTCTTCACCTTGCCACCACTTACTCTTAGATTAATACGAGATTAGGTATTCGAAAAATTAGGTTTAGAAGAAAAGAAATTTCTGTTTGTTTTTCATCATATTCATTTCCTTACAAATTGTGTTCTTTATATATTGTTACAATCATTCTATTTACTTTGCGAGCTATAACCAATATAAACAATAATGTCAACTAATTCCATGATAATAATTACATATAACAATATGCAAATTTCTATGTCATATTGTTCCATTTACTCTATGAACTGTAACCAATATAAACAATAATACTAAATAATTTCATAATGAACTGTAACCAATATAAACAATAATACTAAATAATTTCATAATAACAAGTACTTATAACAATATAAAGATGTTTATATCATATGATCTCATGTACTCTGTGAGCTGTAATCAATATAAACGATAACACCAATAATTTCATAATAACAATTACATATAACAATATGCACATGTCCATGTCACATGATTCCATTTAATTTCGTTGTGATCCATCGAGCCAAGTACTGTCTCGGGAATTTCATATGACAAATAACAAATGACTGACCAATAACAAGACTTGTATAATTCATAGGTCCCTTTGTAATTTATATATCGACTTGAAAGTCCATTTAAAATCCATATATTGACTAAAATGTCCCATCTGTAAAATCATGTAATGCCCCGTGGGTCCGAATTTCATATGACAAATAACAAATGGTTGACTAGTAACAAGACCTGAATGTAACACCTCATTCTATATTCCTATGTCATAAAACAGGCCATTTTTTTTTGACATATATCGGATGACGTTACTTCCAAGTTATCACACTAACATATATATATACATAGGCATACATCACCATTCACATAGCTAGCATGTCATCATACAAGTATTCTTTCACTCAACCTTTTAAGGGGTAACCTATCCATTCACCGAACCATATTCAATATAAGCATTTGAATTAGTTCACTTTAATCAACCTAAGAACATCCCATTAATAGTCCAAGAGCTACATACGTATCATTCTTAATTACATGTCATTGATTGCATATTTTAGTGTTTACAAAACAAGCAAAGACCTCAAATGGTTATATATCTACATACATATGTCAATCACATATAAGCATGCTATTTGCCAAAACATCATTTCTATTAAACCTATTAAGGTTCAACTTAACCATTCAAAATGCTATAAACATTTTAGGCATTTAGGATAGTTTGCATACATCAACATATAGACGTCCTAATAGTTATCCGTAAGTTACATGCATATCACTTCTCATTTACATGTCGTTAACTACCAAATATAAGGCTTACAAAACAAGCAAGGACTACAAAATATTATATTTACATAACAAAACAATAACATGCTAAATGCAATGAAATCACTAAGGCGGTGGGAGGAGAGAGGCCTAGATTCACGCTGGTCCGACCTGAGCAAAAGGCGAGTGAAGCCTCAGTACTTCACTCGGACTGCCAACCTGAAACACATATTGCAATTTGGATGAGTCGCATACTCAGTAAATGTAAACCACAATAAAACAATAAGCACATAAAAGCAATTATCTCAAATAAAGCCAAACATTAACTTATAAATCTCAAACCTGTTTTATCATGATAACACCTCTGTCGTATATCCACATGCGTGATATATCATCACCAATATATAACCACAATGGTTATCTAATCCGTTTTTCTGTACAACCACTTTATCATAAAATCACTTTCATTTCACAAACATCTAATTATATATATCTGTATACCATCTTTATCATATAATCACTTTCAATTTCACACACATTTACTTATATCATCCATATATCTGTATACCAACTTTTCCATATAATCACTTTCAATTTACAAACATCTAATCATGCAAGATGTGCTATATGCAATGTATTTCCATTTTATTGTTTGGTTGTGATTATCAACTCAACGATTTGCCCCGGGAATTTCACCCATATCAAACCTGTAGCTGGATCTAGCGGTTGAGCGAGACACCGGGATACCGTAGGTCACACAACTCAACCCAAAACATATAAGAGGAAGACCGGAATTAACCATCGGCCAAACCTCTGCCTGTATCAAATATGAGGAAGACCGAAATTAACCATCGGTCAAACCTCCCTGTAGATCCGAAGATCAACTGTGGATATAGGACCCGTAGGTCTCCCTATATCAAATAGCCCGTAGGCGTTACGGTAAAAACCCGTAGGTTTCACCTGGTGAAATTGCATACGCTGGTCTAGATAATCACAACACTAGTATTTATATTCCGTGATGTGCATTTATGCAAAAATGTATGTTTAACAACAATATCT
>CANUEY010045374.1:0-14744 GCA_948099555.1 Croton setiger
TGGAAATGGTAATATATGAATTAGAGATGTTAAACAAAATATGTTTTAAGTTCGTTTATCGTCGAAAGACATAAACGGAGCCAATTAGGGTTTTTGGCTCGCGCGACCGAAAAATGTCGGAAACGCACAATATTTTAAAGTAAATGATATGGATATGTTTTGAATATGATAATATATAATTTGAATGAGAATTACAAGCTATGTTATAGGCTCATTTGTCATCGAAAGACACAAATGGAGCTAATTAGGGTTTCCGGACCTGCGCGATCGGAAATGCCGAAATCGCGTCAAATATGAGCCAAATGATTTTAATATTTTGATATATGATTATTAACATGGTTTAAAAATTTTGGAATCCTAATTGTGCGACGACGTCGTACGGTTTTTGTTCCGCAAAAATCGTCGAGGTTACAGACTCGGTTTAGGCACCGATCGAACTGCGACCAATTTTCGAATTCCGATTTTTACGAAACTTCAGACACGTGTTATACGTATTATTTTGACACCAAAAACAAGTTTTAAGTAGGTGTTGGATGATTTATAGGGCTGGAATATGTGTTTGATGATTGAATGAAAAGAAGGAAGAATACTTAAGTGTGAAGTAAGGTTTAAAGTGATAAAACTTAAGTTTTATGTGCAAATTTGATCCAAGCAGCTGCTGGACATTGCTGGGACTTGTAGTAGGTGCCGGAGAGGTGAGTTTCAAGGCTGGACAGCAAGGAAAATAGAGAGAGAAACGTTGGGAAAGAGAGGAAGAAGAAGAAAGAGAGAAAAGGAAAGAGAAAGGAAGAAAAGAAAAGAGAAAATAGGGAAACCTTGGAAAATCTTTACATCCAACTGTTTTGACATGTTTTCAGGTTGCATATGAAGTGATTTGAAGTGTTAGATTGGTTAGAAAAGGGCTGGAATTCGTGGGAGAAGAGAAACAAAATTCTTGGTTGAAATTCTAAGTATAGAGGCAGTTCTAAGGTACCAACTATGAAGGGTTATAACTTCCAATTGGTGAACCTTGTGTGAGTTTGGGCTGTATGGGTCTATAGAGAGTATGTTTGTCTAGAGATTGATCATTTTAGTTTGCCAGAAAACCACCGGAGGTGGTCGAAAAAGTTGTTGGAAGTTGGGTTGAGAGTTAAACAAATTCTGGGTTCTGGGTAAGCAGTGTTGAGGAGCCAACTTTGAGGGCTTGTATCTTTTGATCCAGAGGGTTTCTAGGAATTTGGCTTTGATGGTTAGCTAGAGGGTGTGTAGAGGAAGAGAAAGGTTGTCTTAATTGGCCAGAAAGCCACCGAAGGAGGACGTACGGTCGTCGGGAAGTAGGCTTGAAAGACTAGTTTTCTCGGAAGGAAGGCAGGCGGAATAGGCGGCTGGCACGCGGGTCAAAACGACATCAAGGGCGTGCGTTTTGATCCTGGCGCAAGGGCGAGACACGCAGAGGGGGCTACGGGCTGGCCAAAACGACACCGTTTTAGTGAATTGTGTTTTTGGTGCCTGGATTTTGGTAATTTCTGTTTCGAACCCCTGAACTTTATATGTTTTTGCAAATAGGTCCAACAGAATGAATTTTGAGTTGTTTTCATTTAGTCCAGCAGATTTAAATTATTAAAATTTCAATTTGACCCCTGTAGTTACTGGAACATTTCAAAATGGTCCTTTTGGGCATATTTGGTAATTCAGGACAATTACATTTTGGTCCCTCAATTTTAATTATTTGCACTTTTGACCTGAAAACTTTTATAAATTATGGTTTAGCCCTTCAAGCCTAATTTCGACATTTTGAATACGTTTTTGACGTCATTTTTTTTTGGACATCGTTTTGAGCCTCAAATTAGAGATTTAAATATTTTATTAGAGACTTTATTTATGAATTGACTTTAAAATATTAAAGAGTTAATTAAAGTTTATAAATGGTTTTAATAATTATAATTATGATTAATTATAATTATTATATGATAAATAGAGATTGCTAATTATTTTTAATATGATGTTAAATGATTTAAAGTAGAGATTTTTAGAGATTGAGTTTTAAATCATAGAAAATTATACGGATTTAAATTAAAACTCAATTAAATCAGAGAATTAAATATTTAATCATGCATCATAACACCTATAGATGATTTAGTTGATTAATTGAATATCATTGCTATGCTATGCATTATAGGAGCGTCGAGTCCTCGAGCAGGACGTGGTGAATTACCCAAGACCCAACTGAGCTCACAGCAGTACGGTAAGTATTAAATCCATTTACTTACATGTATAGAGATGACTATGTGTTATTGTTTAATATGCTATATTGAATGGTTTGGACTGGTATTAAAGCCGGTCAACTGTGATATATGAAAAGTGAAATATTATGGTTATATTGATTTGTTTGGACCGGTAATGAAGCCCGGTTAACGAGAGATATATGATATATGAAATGTATTGTTTGTGGTTCCTGACTCGATACTGAAATCCGACCAGTCGAGTTATTTGATATGATATAGAGATATATATGTTACTTTCACCAGTACTAAAGCTCGGCTACATGTTTATATGAGAGATATTGCTATGAAATGTATATTGCATAAATGCATTTTCACAGAACTTAATTACAGGCGTTGTGATTATCGTAGCCAGTGTTTTGCAAATTTCACCAGAGAAAACCTACGGGTATCTACAGAGAGGCCTACGGGTCTATAGGATATAGAAAGACCTACGGGTCCAATATGTTACAGAGTGATCTTTGGATCTTACAGAGTGATCTTCGGATTTTATAGAGAGAGGTTTGACCGACGGTATTCCGGGTCTTCTTCATTTACTGGATGCAGTTAGAGAACCTTTTGAGGTGAAATTCCCCGGGCAACACTTGGTCGATAAATCACAACTAAAGAACAAAGAGAAATGTCATATTGCATTGTGTGTTACAGAGATGATAATTTATTATGAATATGATCTGGAATCATGTTATTTTGTTGAGAGATGATAACCGAATTACATGTTTGGTTTATATGCTATGTTTACAGTTGTATATGATTTTGTGATGACTAATATATGGATATGTAGAGTATCACAGATTATAGTAACTGTGACTATTTGGATAAGAGGAGTTTTAAGAGATAAGTTCCTATGATAGGTTCTGTTTAATATTCTGCAATTATGAATTATTGCTTTGTTATATGGCATAGTTTGCACTTACTGAGCTCGCAACTCATTAAATTTCCTTTATATGATTCCAGGTTTTCTTTGGGGCAACTGACAGCGTCAATTCCGTCGTCATTCCTCTGGGTCGGTCAGCTGAAGCTTATGATCTCTCCCGCTCGCATTTCATTAATAGAACCATCTTATCATGTAGATTTTTAGTCATATGGTTTGTAATCTATTAATGTCCATGATGAAAGGAATATATGATATAGTAAATAAGGTATGGTATGACATGTGCATGGTGGACGTCATTGAATTCCATGTAGAGTTATATGCTAAAAGTGTTTAAATGTCTGTGTTGCTTATATATTAGATATTTGTGGAGACATCTACTATAGACATCTTCTATGACATATTAAGAATGTTTTGATATATGTTTGGATATATGTAAAGCATGTTATGTTTTTATATGCTTATAGTACAGAGAATGACATGCATAACCAGAAGTAAGGTAATAAAGAGGAGATGTCATATGTTATACGTGTATTGTATGAATGACATGATTATGAATGTTGTGAATATGTGAAAGACATTAACATGTTTAAAAAGTGATAGCAACATGGTATATATGTTATAAAAAAAATTCATGTTTTATGACATAAGAGTATAAGTAGAGGTTGTTACAAGAACAATTTCTGTTAGCGATCCAAAAACCGGTATCATTTGTCCAGAAAGCAGAAACACAGTGCCAACCTAGGTTAGAAGGTCCAAAAGGCTTATCAGAAGTCTAATTCCTTCGATTACCTAAGTTGAGAATACTATCGTAGAGTCAGAAATAAAGATGGCGGATGCTATTAACCCATAAGATCCGAACTATTCTCAAGCAGAGTTTGAGAAAGCTTTAGGTGAAGTTCTACAGAAGAAGTTGTTTGAACTCGGGATCTCTTTCCCTAATGCTAGATTAGTTGTTCCCCTATCAACTGAGAGAGAAAAAGATCCTATAGATGTCGAGGATTATTTGAGAGATCAAATCATGAGTTTTTTTAAAAAATAATGGCTAAACATGTATAAAGGGTAAGTGAAGTTAAAGTAAAGACAATTTCGGAGGGCAAAGAGAAATCAGTTATAAAAGCGAAAGTGAAAGGCCAGAAGAGTTAGGTGAAGAAGTTAACAGCATAGGCGAAAGAAAAAGAAGATGTTAATGAGGATGTGAAAGTTTATGATAATTCTAAGTTTAAAGATAGTCACTAAATTATATAAGCCAAACAAGTTTAATAAAGATGGTCATGCTAAAGTGCATTTGCATTAGTTTATGTCCATAGCAAAGTTGAATAGGATGTTTAAAATCCTTATTATTCAGTGGTTCCAATATCCTTAGAAGGTTTAGCCCAATCTTGGTTTTATAATCAAGGCAAAAGTAAGACGAAGTATTGGATGGATTTGGCTAAGATGTTCCTGAAATAGTTCTCTTTTGGCTCTCGAGGGAATGTTGGACTAAGAAGTTAAAAAGTATCAAACTAAATCAGGAAGTATCATTCCTGGAATACCTCAATCGATGGAGAAGAAAGTTAATGTAGATGAAGAGTCCACTAGACAAAGATAAGCTGATTAAGAATTTTTTTAATGGTGATCTTCTGCCATTCAGAAATAAGATGTATGGTGCCATTTACAAAAATTTTGAAGAAGTTTACAAAGTAGGGATTAGCATATAAGACTTTTTGTGGAAGATAAGAAGTAAGCTAAGAATTCTAGTTCCACCACAAGTCACGGGTATACAGGGACCACACAGTGTTAGGCAGTTCTTCTAGCTCCAGTTTATATAAAGCTTGAGGAACAACTATAGTCGATGTCTTAATGGGCCTAATAGAAAGTTTTCTAACTTCAGATGGTTTATGTTAGAAGTCTTGCACAAATATCTTATAATTGGTGTAATTGAGCTATTGATAAGTTTTAGCAAAGAAAAGATCACGATTGTTGACGCTTAATTTTTGCCCCAAAAATGACCGATGATGATTAAAAGTCCAAGCTCGATGAGATGTCCAGAATTCCAATCAGTTTGATTTCTCTCTCCTAAAAAATATTTAAATGTTTTAATCCCTAGTGTGATTTAAGAAAAATCTCAAAATTTCCCTTCTTCTTTTAAAAAAATAAATATATTTTTTGTACGTTTTAAATTTTTCGATATGCAAAAATAACAAAAAAAATTTAAATAAATAATTCTTAATTTTAATTTTAATTTTAATTTTATTAAGAAAATTTCTATGTTTTATTTTATTTTTATGGATTTTAACTTAATTAGTTTTGATTTTCAGTGTATTTAAAATATAAATATAAAAATTAATTAAAAAGAGAAATTTAGAAAAGGGAAAATGAATTAAGAAGTAAAGGGAAGAAATTAAAAGGAAAATGGCATAATTGAAGGAAGGAGGAAAGAAAAGGGGGCTGGAACACGTGGAGGGCAGCAAGAGGAAGGTAAATTTGCCTACAAAAGAGGCACCTTTGATCAGAGGAAGGGGGGGGGGGGGGGGAGGGGAGAATTCGGAGAGAGGAAGCAGTTTCTGGAGAGCAGAAAAAAAATCAGAAGGTTAGAGAAAAATTTCAAAATCTTTAGGGTTTCTATATCTTTCTTTCGGTTTCAAAAAAAAAAATTCCCCTTTGAATTTTGAAATTAATTTGAAGAATTGAGAGGAATTGGAATGAGATTTTTTTCTTAAAATTGTAGTTTAGAGTTAAAAAAATATAATTTCTGTAAGAACAATTTCTAGGATTCTGTAGCAATTTATATAGCTTGAAAACATTTATGAGGGCCTTGAGGTAATAACTTCACTATCTTTGTAATTAAATTTTTAATTTATGACGAATGCATCCATTTGGGAACCAGATTGAGTTTTCGTGTCATCTCATACCTATTTCTGTTTTTAGTTTTCAGATTGTGTTGTTTGGATTGATTTTGTTTGATGGGATTTCATTTTGAGATGATTGTTGTTTTGCTAAATATCGATTATTGTTGCTCTAGTGTTGTTGATTCTGAATTAAAGTTATTCTCCTATTGCCGTTGGTTTCTAGTTTACCATATTATGTTTTGTGTTTGCACTAGAATAGAAAGCTGTAGTCACTTGTTCCAATTATTCGCTGTTCATCAGATTGAAAAGCTGTTGTAACAACCTTACATATAACATTTATGTCATAAACGATGCCATTTTGTTTCAACATTCTTATCATATCACAAAAGAACATCTATGATATAAGTTTCCACAGAAAACCAGCATATGAGCAACACAGACACATAGGCATTATTAACATAATAAAACTTTACATGTAATGCAATGACGTCCACCATGCATATGACATGTCATACCTTATTTACTATATAATTAATTCGTTTAATCATAGGCATTATTAAAAGATTATAAACCATCTGACAAGAATCTACATGATAAGATGATTCTAAAGATGAAATGCGAGAGAGAGAACCTAAGCTTCAGCTGACCGACCACGTGACACCCCAAACCCTAACCTATGTTGTTCCAACGTCATTTTCATGCATTATGTGCATTTTCATTAAAATGTATCATGATTTGATTTGATAATTAAGTTAAACATGGATTATATGTTTTGAATTTGATAATATATGATTTGAATAAGAATTACAAGTTATGTTATAAGCTTGTTTGCCGTCGAAAGACACAAACGGAGCTAATTAGGGTTTTTGGACCCGCGCGACCGAAAAATGTCGGAATCACGTAAAATATGAACCAAATGAATTTGATATTTTGATATGAGTTTATTAACATGTTTTAAAGATTTTTGAAACCCTAATTTTATGACGACATCGTACGGTTTTGATTCCCCAAAAATCGTCGAGGTTACGGACTGGGTTTAGGGCATCGACCGAACCGCGGCCAATTTTCGGATTCCTATTTTTATGAAACTTCAGATACGTGTTCTACATATTATTTTGAAACCAAAATGTATTTAAAATAGGTGCTGGAGTGAAATCATAGGATGGTTTGTGAGGTTGAAAGATTTGAAGAAAAGGAAAAAGAAAACCTTAAGTGTAAGTTAAGTTTAAAGGCTAAAATAGATAAGTTTGTGTGCAAATTGACCCAAGCAGCTGCTGGCCTATTTGCTGTGGTGTTTGGCATGAGGTGTAGGCTTGAATTCCACTGAACCAGCCTTCAATTTTACCTCTCCAGCACCCACTACAAGTCCCAATAATGCCCAGCAGCTGCTTGGGTTATTTTCTTACACATACATATCCATTTTGTCGTAAAACATAACTTAACCTAAATGGTTTTCTTCCTTTCTTCTTCAATCTTTCAAACCTTTAATTCCAGCCCCATAAATCATCCAACACCTACTTAAGAATTGTTTTTAGTGTCAAAATAATATGTATAACACGTGTCTGAAGTTTTGTAAAAATCAGAATTCGAAAATTGGTCGCGGTTCGATCGGTGCCCTAAACTGAGTCTGAAGCTCGACGATTTTTATGGAACCAAAACCGTACGACGTTGTCGCAAAATTAGGGTTCCAAAACTCTTTAAAACATATTAATAAACATATATTAAAATATCAAATTCATTTGGTTCATATTTTATGCAATTTCGGCATTTTCCGATCGCACGGGTCCAAAAACCATAATTAGCTCCGTTTGTGTCTTTCGACGGCAAACAAGCCTATAACATAGCTTGAAACTCTTATTCAAATCATATATCATCATATTCAAAACATATCCAAATCATTTACTTTAAAATATTGCACGTTTCCTAAAAATTACATACTACCAGGTTAATCCCAAATTAAATCCCGACACCCAAAATTAGCATTTAAAGGCATTAAATGAAAAATTACGATCTAGTCCTCGGACTTTATGAAAATTACAAAAAGGCCCCCGAGAGGAAAAATTATCACTTTGGGCCAAAAACATTTTAAACAACACCAAACAACATACAAAACATACCAAACATATCATTCAAACAGTTAAATGCAAAATATGTAAAACTACATTTTAGCTCCCATATTTTGCAAAATTACATTTTTGCCCCCAAATTGATTTTTATCACAAAATCAATATTAAAACAGTGTATAAACATACAAAGCACATCAAAATGTCAATTTGGTTCAAAAGTGGAAAATTACCGTTTTGGTACTCCGATTTTGGAAAATTACATTTTGGTCCGTATTTTAGAATTTAGCAAAACAGACCCTAATTCATGCCAAATTGACTAAACAATTGATAAAACATGTAAAAATAGCCAACACAAACCAATTCACATGAAATTTACATTTTGATCCTCCAAATATGAACAAATTACCAAACAGCCCCTGACCTTTAGATTTAGTCTCTTTCATGCATTCTTAGATAAATCTGACTAAGTTTATTCCATTTACTTGAAGCAAACAAAAAATGGCAGGTGATACACATGTTATGGTCAATTACAAAGCAGTCCCTCATATATCATTAATTCCCAAAACTGTCCCCTTATTATGTAGCAAATTCACCCTTCAAACCATGTTCATGCATAAAGAGTTGAGCAAAACCCTAAGCAATCTGAATCAGTACAGAACATAGCTGCAGACTATTTATGGAAAATGACCTAACAGGCATGAAGCGATTAAATTGTATGCACAAACTCTGCTCACAATCAGCACTAATGACAACAGAAGCTAACAAACTCTGCTGAACTACTAAGCTCTAACCACAGGACAGAATGCCTGCTAGAGCCACACGACACTAATGACAACTATGCATTTTTAGGCAAAATGATGTAATGCCAGGTTCTCAATGTTTTACATGCTTCATTACAAAATTCTTAACAACATAAGGGCAACAAACCATAATACACAAAGGGAAGGGCTTTGCAGGCAGTAAGGTTATAACCAGGCAGAAAACAGAAGATAACAAACAAGCAAACAGTTGGGCTACAGTCGACAGAAAGAAAGGGACTAGCCCTAATGACATTAAATTGACAGAAACAACACACTAAACACGGGAACGACAGATTGAAACATGAGTCAAATTGAGGAAATAAACTAGGCAGAAGACAGAAAACTAAAGAACAGGCATCCTAGGGTTAAAATGAAGCTGAAGCCACAGGCTTAAAGCCAACAAATGGAAACAAACAATATTTCTGGGCAGAACCACCATGAACAGAAACGTGAACGTGAACACACAACTGAACCGAAAGCACACCCCAAATCCTTATGAAACAAATAACTCAAGAAGCCTCAGAACACAGGCCAGAGCCTGCCCCTAAGTTCCTAACAGGCCTGTGCATGCTCAATAACAAATATGGCCTTACCAGACTGCCAAAGGGAATGCAGATACTTAAACAGCATGTAACAAACAGGTCCAACACCAAGCAGAATCAATAATCACAAAAACAACAATAAACATTATCAAATCAATAAACACAACCATTCAAACAACAGAATCAGGCATAAAGAAAGCTAACAGAATTAAAACAACAATGACCAGAAGCAATTACACAGGAATCAATCAGGTTCCCAACAGAAGCCAAACATGGTAAACAGAAACAGAAACGAAATAAAAAAAAACGAAACTGGAAATGTAAAGATACCTCAGAAAATGTCCAAGCTTTATTTGGAATCCACAAAAATCTTTACAGCAATTGATCTCCTTTACAGCAATTCTCGAAATCCAGAAAATAGATAAGAAAAGAAAACCCTAAATTCTAAGGAACACTTACAATTTTTCCTCTCTAATTTTCGAAACAGAAATCTCTAATTTTAATCCCCAATTCCTAAATAGACAGAACCCTAAAATGAGTTTCCCCCAATTTTCAGAAATCGAAACCCTAAAAATCTAACCTAGAAAACTTACAGTTTCCAGAAAGCTTCCCAAATCTCTCTGATTTTTCTTTTCTGCGAAAAAGCTCATCCCTCTCTCCAGAGTGCCTCTCTGACAGCCACCTACCGCCGCTTCCTTCTTTTCCGGACGGTCTTCGTCTTCTGTCACTATCACCTTTTCGCCATCCCTCTCTTGGCTTCGATTCAACGAAATCCCTGATTCTCTGGGATTTCGTTCTCTCTCTTTCTTCGTTTCTTATTTCGTTCATCCTTCTTTCTGTTTTCGTGTTTTGTTGTTTGGTTTCTATCTTCCTTCTTTTTATTTTTTTTTGTTTTCTGCTTAAATGAAACGACGTCGTTTCATTTAAGGCTGAAACGGCGTCATTTTCATTCCTCTGAGGTGCGCCTTCCCTCTTACGGCATCGTTTTGTCCTTTAACAAAACGGCGTCGTTTTGTTTCCCTGCAGACGGCCCCTTCTCCTTTCTTTCAGTTATTTCTATTTTCCCCCACAATTCTTTAATTCCTTCTTCAATCAGGTCCCTCATTCCTTCTTTTCTTCCCCAATTTTCCTAAATACTTCTATTTCTCTTCAATTTAATCCTTTTTCTTAATTTTTCCCAAATTTTATCAATTAAAACCCTTCTAATTAATTTTTCAAATTAATTAAAATTTAAAAAATAAAACATAATTCGATTAAAAATCGAAATCAAGAATAAAACATAAACATCTGCCATTTTAATCTTAAAATTGATTTTTAAGATTAAAATCACAAATAATTCTTTTTAAATTCTTTTTCTTCTTTTTCTTCTCTCTTTTTTATATTTTTCTTTCGCAAATTGAAAAATGAAAACACACCGAAAAACATATTTTTGGTAAAAAGAAGGGAAATTTTGAGAATTTCGTAAAAAGCGACAAGGATTAAAACATAGGAAAATATTTTTAGGAAAAAGGAAAATCGAGCTGGATAGGAATTCTAGATATCTCGAGCCTAGAACCTTGATCATCATCGGTTGTCTTTCGGGGGCGAAAATCAAGCGTCGACAGTATGGCGTGTCACATGCATGATAGTTGGCATTGTATTGCATGTAGAGTTTTAATATGTTAATATGCCTACGAGTTCGGTGTTTACCTGTATGATTGATTACCGTGGATTCTTAAAGCATAGATGTTCGTATGTTACATGTTAAGAATGTTAAAAAAAATGGAATGTTTTATGACATAAGGGTTATAGGTTAGGTTATTACACTCTATTCGGCGGCAAACCCGGCAAATCTTCTGGGAAGACATCCTGAAACTCTTTGAAAACTGGGATGTCCTCCACTCTATTGTTCTGCTCTCGATTGTCGATGACGTGTGCTAAATAGGCCTCACAGCCCCTCTCATTCAAACTGAAAGCTGTCATAGCAGAAATCAAACATCCTGGCACTGCTTGCCGTTCACCGTAGAAAACAACCCGTGTTAGCGCTGGTGGTTCAAATGTAACCTTTTTGGCATAGCAATCGACCTGAGCTTAATGCCATGCCAACCAATCCATACCCAGTATGATGTCAAAATCATGAAAGGGTAGTAAAATCAAATCTGCTGGTAACACCTGATCCCCGATATAAATCTCATAGTTTGGGTACAAGTGTTTAACTCTCATTATCTTCCCCAAAGGTGTATGTACAGTAAGGTCATATTCTAGGTGTTTGGGCTCTCTCTATGTTTGGGTGGACATATGAGATGATATGAATGAATGTGAGGATCTAGGATCTACCAAAGCATAAGCAAGAAAATTAGGTTTAATAAAAGAAAGTTTACCAGCAATCACTTCTGGAGCAACGAGAGCCTTGTCTCGCGTCATAGTGTAAACCCGAGTCTGAATTGGAGCTTGTGAAGTCGTATGCTGGGTACTACCTCTGCCAATACCAACCCCTGACAGGGTGGACTGTCCTCTACCTCTGCCTCTACCTCTGCCATATCCTAACTCGGCCCCACTAGCACGGGTGATCTGCACCGAAGCCTCAGATGGCGCTTGGCCCAACTCTCGTCGTTTGGGACATTCATTAAGGAAATATCTCTACTTACCGCACATGTAGCATGCACCGGTGTAGCGACGGCATTCACCCTAGTGGTGTCTGCCACAGAAAGTACACTGAGGTCTCGATTGGATGTGGCTTCTACAGGAACTGCCCTGATAGGAAAAGCTACCTCTCTGAAACCCAGCCTGAGAACCTCTCTGGAAACCCTGTGCTCTACCCTTGAAACCAGATGGAATAGGTGCTCTCTGAAAAGGACGCCTCCAGGAACCACCCGCGTCCTATGCCTGTGCTTCTCTCTCTCTCTCTCTCTTTGGTACTGGAGGTCTCTCTGTCCGTAGCTTCTCAATCCAGAAAGCTGCAGCTCACATATCTGTAAAGCTCTTTAAATCACCAGGTGTGATTTTCGTGTGACACCACAAACCTTAACCTACGTCGTTCCGACATCATTACATGCATTTCGGGCATTTTTAATTAAAATGCATTATCATTTGATATGAAATATGACAGGAACATGGATTATATGTTTTGAATATGATAATATATGATTCTCATAAGAATTATAAGCTATGTTCTAAGCTCCTTTTCCGTCGAAAGATGAAAACAGAGCTAATTAGGGTTTTTTGACCCGCGCGACCGAAAAATGCCGGAATTGTGTAAAATATGAACCAAATGATTTTGATATTTTGATATGTATTTTTAATATGTTTTAAAGAGTTTTGGAACCCTAATTTTATGACGACGTCATATGGTTTTAGTTTCGCAAAAATCGTCGAGGTTACGGACTCAATTTAGGGCACCAAGCGAACCGCGACCAATTTTCGGATTCTGATT
This sequence comes from Croton setiger, assembly GCA_948099555.1. NCBI lineage: Eukaryota > Viridiplantae > Streptophyta > Magnoliopsida > Malpighiales > Euphorbiaceae > Croton > Croton setiger. The sequence goes on from CANUEY010045374.1 coordinate 12,784, forward strand.
TTTACGAAACTTCAGACACGTGTTATACGTATTATTTTGACACTAAAAAAAATTTTTAAGTAGGTGTTGGCATGATTTATAGGACTACAATTAAGATTTGAAGGAAGAAGTGAAAGAAAGTAAGAAACCTAAAGGCTAAGTTATGTTAAAAGGTCAAATTTGATATGTTTGGGTAAGTTTGTGTCCAAGCAGCTACTGGAACACTTTGGGCAATGTAACATGAGCTGGAGAGGCACGAATTGAAGGCTGGTTCAATGGAAAATAGTGAGAGAAAACATTGGGTAAGGGAATAAGAAAAGAAAGAGAAAGAAAAGGAAATGAAAGGAAGAAAGAAGAGAAAAAAATAGGGAACCATAGGTAAATCTTTCCATCCAACTATTTTGACATGTTTTTAGGTTGCATATGAAGTGATTTGAAGTGTTATATTGGTTAGAAAAGGGCTGGAATTCGTGTGAGAAGAGGAACAAAATTCTGGGTAGAAATTCTAAGTATAGAGGCAGTTTTGAGGTTGCTACTTTAGAGGGTTATAACTTCCAATTGATGAAGCTTGTGTGAGTTTGGACTATATGGGATAATAAAGGGTATGTTTGTGTAGAGTTTGGTCTTTTTAGGTTGCTAGAAAACCACCGGAGGTGGCGGGAAAAGTGCCTAGAAGTTGGGTTGGGAGATAGGTAAAATCTGGAATTTGGGTAAACAATGTTGAGGAGCCAACTTTGGGGACTTGTATCTTTTAATATTTTGGGAAAGAGAGGAAGAAGAAGAAAGAGAAAAAAAGAAAGAGAAAGGAAGAAGGGAAGAGAGAAAATAGGGAAACCTTGGTAAATCTTTCAATCCAATTGTTCTAACATGTTCCTAGGATGTTTATAAAGTGAATTAAAGTGTTAGATTGGAAAGAAAAGGGCTGGAAATCGTTGGAAAAGAGGAAAAACAATTTTGGGTTAAATTCTGGGTTCTAAGGCAGTTTTAAGGTTGCTACTTTGGAGGATTATATCTTCCATTTGGTGATTCTTGTGTGAGTTTACGCTATATGGGATGATAGAAGGTAAGTTTGTCTAGAGATTGGTCATTTTAGTTTGCCAGAAAACCATCGGAGGTGGCCGGAACGTGGCTGGAAGTTAGGTTGAGAGATAGGCAGATTCTGGATTCTGGGTAAACAGTGTTGAGGAGCCAACTTTGGGGACTTGTATCTTTTAATCTAGAGGGTTTCTGGGAATTTGGCTTCGATGGTTAGCTAGAGGGTGTGTAGAGGAAGAGAAAGGTGGTCTTAGTTGGCCGGAAAGCCACCGGAGGAGGACGTACAGTCGTCGGGAAGTAGGCTTGAGAGACTGATTTTCTTGGCAGGAAGGCTGCAGAGGCAGGCGGCTGGGCAGACCCCAAAACGGCAGCACCTGCGTGCGTTTTGGGTGCCAGGCGCGTGCGGGCGTGAGGCACGCAGGGGGCTGCGGGCTGGCCACAACAACGCTGTTTTGGTGAATTCTGTTTTTGGTGCCTAGATTTTGGTAATTACTGTTTTGAACCCCTAATCTTTATATGTTTTTGCAAATTGGTCCAACAAAATGAATTTTGAGTTGTTTTCAATTTAGTCCAGTAGATTTAAATTATGAAAATTTCAATTTGACCCCTATAGTTACTGGAACATTTCAAAATGGCCTTTCTGGGCAGATTTGGTAATTCTAGACAATTACATTTGGGTCCCTCAATTATTTGCACTTTTGACCCGGAAACTTTTATAAATTATGCTTTAGCCCTTCCAGCCTAATTTCAATATCCTGAATCCGTTTTTAATGTCAGAAATTTGTTTGGAAATCCTTTTTAGCCTGAAATTAGAGATTTAAATATTTTATTAGAGATTTTATTTATGAATTGGCTTTAAAATATTAAAGAGTTAATTTAAAGTTTATAAATGGTTTTAATAATTATAATTATGATTAATTATAATTATTATATGATAAGTAGAGATT
>CANUEY010045424.1:0-31450 GCA_948099555.1 Croton setiger
CTGAGGCTTCACTCACTTTTGCACAGGTCGGTCCAGCAGGAATTCTAGGCCTCTCTCCTCCCACCGTCCTTAGTGAATATATTGCATATAGCATGTTTTTGTCTTGTTATGCAAATATAACATTATGTAGTTTTTGCTTTGTTTTGTAAACATAATATTATGTAGTTTTTTGGCATGTAATTAAAAAAAGTTATACTTATAACTTTTGGATTAACTAATGGTATATCCATATGATGTTTTATGCAAAATGTTCTATATGTCTAAAATGTTTATAGTTTTGTGAATGGTTAAGTTAATCCTTAATAGGATCAAAAGAAATGATGTCTGTATAATAACATGCTATATATGTGATTGGTATATATATATATATATATATATATATATATATATATATATAGAAGTAACGTCATCTGACGTATGATAAAAGAAAAAAAGCATGTTTTATGACATAGGAATATAGAAAGATGTGTTACAGGCTAACTCATTCATCAAGACTGCCTTAACAATTTCAATTGCTCAATTAAGCAACAGTTACAATAAGCAATTTGTGGAAGATGACATATAGCGTTACAGATTAGGCCATCTATCTTTGAATAAGCTGAATGAATTACATAAGCTATTTTCTGATATTAAATGTAATAAAGTTGCTAAGCCATATGATGTTTGTCATTTTTCAAAACAGAAAAGGCTCATGTTTCCTGTAAGTAAGACAACTTTAATGAAATCTTTTCAATTAATTCATATGGACATTTAGGGCCCTATAGCTCAAGTCTCTGCTGTTGGCCACAAGTACTTCTTATTAGTTGTAGATGATTTTACAAGGTATACATGGTTGTTTCCATTCAAAAGCAAGGCAGAAATAAGCTTACTGGTTCAATCATTTGTTAATTATGCTCACACTCAATATCAAGCAGAAGTGCAGCAGCTTAGAACTGATAATGGACTGGAATTCAAACTACCTATGTTTTATGCTAAACATGGCATAGAAAATCAAACTACTTATCCAGAAACACTAGAATAAAATTCCACTGCTGAAAGGAAGCATCAACATATCTTGAATGTTGCTAGAAGCTTGCTATTTCAATTTGCTGTTCCCAAAGATTTCTGGAACTATGTAGTCCAACATGCTATTTTTCTCATAAACAGGATCCTATCATCTATCATTAACAATCAAACACCATTTTATAAACTCTTTCATAAGAATCTAGATTATCACAGAATCAAAGTTTTTGGTTCTTTGTTTTTTGCCACTACATTGCAAGCATATAGAACCAAACTTGATCCAAAAGTCAAGAAATATGTATTTATGGGATTCAAAATAGCAACAAAAGGGTTTATTATCATGGATTTGCATACAAGAGAAATCTTACTGTCTAGAAATGTTGTCTTATGTGAGTAATACTTCTCTTTCTGCATTCTGTTTCTAATTTACCTTCAGTTATTCTAGTTTCTCATAACATTCATTCATCATGTTTTGATGAACTTGCTTCTGTCATTTCTTAACCAACTTCACATCAATCTGGTACTACAAATTCTTCAATAACCAATGTTCATTCACAACCTACTGGATCCACACACAGACAACAAAAGACAAAGACATCCTTCTTCCTACCTTAATGACTACATTTTTCAACTTTCTGCAGAGTCACCTAATAATCATTCTTTAACTAAACATCCACTGTCCACAGTCATTTCTTATAAATCCATATCTACTGCTTATCATCATTTTATTTCTCAACTAAATTCAATATAGGAACCAAAATCATACAAAAAAGCAAGTCGATTTACAGAATGGAGGCAAGCCATGGACCAGGAAATTCAAGCTCTGGAAGCTAATCACACATGGGAGCTTGTTTATTTACCTTCAGAAAAGTCAACTGTTGGATGCAAATGGGTTCACAAAATAAAGCTCAAGTTAGATGGTAGCGTTAAGAGATATAAATCAAGACTAGTGACATAGGATTAAACACAGATTGGAGGCCTGGATTATCTAGAAACATTCTTTCCAGTGGCTAAAATGACAAGAATCAGGCTGCTGCTAGCACTAGCTTCTTGCAGATAATGGCACTTACAACGGTTGGATGTTAACAATGCATTTCTACATGGGGATTTGTTTGAGGAAGTGTACATACAACTACCTCCAGGTCTCAACATACAGAAAGGAAAAGTTTGTAAGTTAAAGAAAAGTCTTTATGGATTAAAGCAAGCAAGCAGACAGTGGTTTTTCAAACTTACTACCTTATTGCTATCTTATGGTTATTCCTAGTCACAATCAGATTATTCAATGTTCATTAATAAATAAGGAAATAATTTTACTGCTCTCATTGTTTATGTTGATGACATAATCTTTTCTAGCAACAACCTATATTAGATTGACAAAATTAAAGATTTATTGCATAAAAATTTCAAGATTAAAAACTTGGGAGACTTAAAGTTTTTTCTTGGATTGGAAACTGCAAAGAACAAAAATGGAATTTATCTTGGACAAAGAAAGTATGCTTTGGACATACTTAAGGATTCTGGTTTTCTAGGAGCTAAGCCATATGCCACTCCAATTGATTATCATGCCAAGTTGAGTTCAAAAGGTGTAGTCTCTCTTCAAGACAATTCTTAGTATAGACAACTTATTGGCAAGCTTCTCTACTTGACAAACACAAGGCCAAAAATAAGATTCACTGTTAATCAGTTGTTTCTTCTTCAACATACTTTCATCTTCAAGCTGCATATAGACTGCTTTGTTATATTAAATAAGCTCCAGCTCTGGGATTGTTCTTTCTTGCTTCTTCCTTAACTATTTTAACAGCCTACTCAGACGGTGATTGGGTTGGTTATCTTGACTCAAGAAAATTAATTACTGGATATTCTGTTTATCTTGGAGACTCCATAATTTGTTGGAGATCCAAGAAACAAACAACTGCCTCCAGATCCTCTACAAAAGCTGAATATAGAGCACTTGGAGCTTCAACAGCTGAATTACAATGGCTGACCTATCTTCTTCATGATTTTAACATCCATTCTTCTACTCCAATCAACATAGACTATGATAATCAATATGCCTTGTATATTGCTGCAAATCCAACATTTTATGAATACACAAAAATATATCGAAATTGATTGTCACGTTGTTCGAGAACAACTTCAACGTAGCCTCATACATCTGCTTCCTGTTAAAATAGAATACCAATTAGCTGATGTATTTACTGAAGATCTCACTCCAAAGGTATTTCAGACCTTTATCTCTAAGCTGGCCTTTTTAATCTTCTGTCTCCAGCTTGCACGGCGCGAAGGGGTACTGGAGCAAGAGTCTAAAGTGATGTTAATGGAGGGTTGCAGAAACATAAAACAGAAGCATGAAGAAGAAGAAGAAAGAAGAAGAGAAGAAAAGAAGATGATTGGTTGATTTGAAAATCAGTTAACGAAAGAGGTTAATGAAGATGCCTAAGACGCTGCCATTTGAATAAGTGGAAAGATGATTGGCTGAGTGAAGTTTAGCAAGCAAAAGGAGATAATAACATCGTCGTTCATCTGATTGAGAACAACATTGTTTTACTTAAGCAAGAGACAATATAAAGGGCGTGTGATTCTTCTTCTTCCTTTTTTCTTCTTCTTTCCTTCATTCCTTTTCTGTTAAAGAGTTAGTTACAGTTTTGATACAACTCAGCACTCAACTTAACAAACTATATGAATCCAATTGTAATTAGGATTTGAAATCCGTTAATTAGATATTATTAGCATATAAAGCAGTGTAATGTACAACACAAGTATGTAATCTTTTGTATTCTGTTGTACTTTGTTTTGCTTATCTAAAAAAAAAAGCTTTGAAACTTTTTTATAATTATTCATTAATATACAACTTCGTTATTCCTTCAAATCTTTCCAATTACAATTTTTAATATGATGTGAATAAAGTATTTACTAGAAGAGTTTAAAATTTGAAAATATCTACAATTTAAAAACTTACTTGAAAACTTAGTGAACTCATAATAGAGTTTAAAAATTAGTGCTAAATTGTTTAAATTAGTTCAATGAATATATCTTCTATCGTTTTTATCTGCGAGAAAAAATATTTTTAAGTAGCTATTTATAGAAAATGTATTTTAGAAATAAATGAAAGAATGTTTGACGGAGTACAATTTATATAAATAAAATGAGGGAGTAAATAAAAGTAGAGTTGTAAAGGTAAGTGGGAGTTTAGTAGAACAGAACATTCGGTGTCAGAGAAAATATTTGAAAAAGTAGAAAGAATCAAGAATGAAATCTATGCATTGAATGAGAGGCAATCATGAGAGATCTTCCCGATAAACTTCACAGCGAGTCTTTCGCAATTTTACAAATGCTAGTCTTATTTTAATTATTATTATAATCCACTTACAAATTTTTCTTTTAATCGGTGAATAGAATTACATATATAAATCTCAATTTTTAATTCAATAATATAAATTCAAAAATACTACTCAGTAAATAATTTGAATTTTAAAAATTTAATTGGAAATATTTTAAATAAGAATAGTTTCATAATGAAACAAAATTGCAATTCAAATTTAATAGCCAAAACTTTTTGATAAACAATTTTACAATAGCTATTTGCAAATATTTTTACCTTAAGCTCACAAATAATTTTACTTGGTTAAAAATATATTAAATTTTAAAAATATTTTATTGTAAATTAACATCATTAATAGAAATCAAATATATTTATTCCAAATATAATTTAAATTTAAAATTTTTACAATAAGATGTAATTTAAATTTCATTTAAAAAATTAACAAATATCAAAAGAAAACATTGGAGGAAATTTTTTAAATCTATTACTCTCTTTTCTATATTTTAAATCTATAAGAAATTCCATTAACTCTAATGCATTTTCCCTCTATATTTTACATTCTCTCATAGATTACCTCCATCCAAACAAGAATTTTGATTATTTACGTCATCACTATTTTAATTTTTCTTTCATTTAATCCTAAAACCCTCATATGTGATTACTACAAGATATTTTATACCATAAATAGAGTGATTAATTCACCATGATAAATAAAATTGTCTATAGACTTAATAATAAACAAAAAAATAACTTCAAACCGCGCAGAAATGTGGCTTAACGTGCTTGTATACTCTAATATGGAAGTCCAAAGTATTGGACCCAGGTGTCTTGAATTTCTTCATTGGACACTTAAAAAAAATTACTAATAACTCCACCATTATTTGCAATTAATGGTAAGTATTCACTCAAATATATATATATATATATATATATATATATATATATATATATATATATATATATAGTATTGTAATTTTCCACTTAGTTAGAGATTTTTTTTTTTAAAAAATTTAACACAAGAATTTAATTTATGAAATATATAATAGATAGTGTGAAGATTTAAATTTGTGATCAATAGGTCACAACATAGTGTACTAAGCATTAGACCCTCAACTATTTAGAGACTCGTTTTTTGATTTGTACTAGTTTAAATTTTTATTTAATTATAGTTATCAACTATATACAAAATTAATAGTTAATTAGATTTATAATAAAATAATATTTTCTATTGGAATATGATTTAAATTCAATTAATTAATAGTTAAAATAATAGTTTTTATTTATGATTTATATATTAATTGATTAATATATAATATTATTTATACTAATATAATTTAAACTTAATTAATAATTATTGAATTCAAATCATAACTTAAAGAAAATTTGAATTATTAAAAAATAAAAAAAGTGCTAAACACCTATTTTTAGACTTAAGAGACTAAAATAAGGCTTTTTATAAGTAGTTTATTGTTTTTCCATTCAAAAATAGACTTTTTTTTTTCTGGAAAATAATAATTGCATTATACTAAAATATCCAGTATCTTCTCTTTAAAAAAAAAAACATTAAAGAAGTAGGATAGTTTCCGGAATTGGGAGTGAAATGGTGTAGCAAAGAATAGTTCATCCATGTAATCCCCACTTGTAACTTAATTTTATGCTATGAAATTAAAATTTAATAACTGAAAAAAAAAAAATATAATCCCCATCGTCCACATAACCTAAACACCCTTGGGATTCAAAACCCATCTACAACCAAACACTTCTTTTAGGCAGGACTGGAGCTCCTTTTGCCATGTTTTTTGTTTTGTTTTTTTTTTTTAAAGATAAATACTCAGTTTCTCAAAATCAATAAAAAAATAACTAATGAAATAAAAATATTATCCTAATATACATACTAAAAAAATACACTTATGATTGTTTTGACAATCTGTTACAGCATATTAACCCGAATACTTTTACTCCGACTAATCTCAAACAGTCTATGGTAGATAAGGATTTTAGCAGTAATATTTTACGGTAAATTATAAATTTTGAAACCTATTTTTACGAGAACTTTTTAAATAAATTCAAACTGTTTAGGATTGTAAGAAAATGTTAGAATTTTTGTTTAAGATAGCTAATTATTTAGTTAGTTTTTTATTATTATTATTATAAATCATGTACACTGGGACTGACCAATTTTGGTTGTCTGGCTTCTTATATTAATTACCTTTCCTAATTCTTTTTATAAATGTAATCCCAATGTTATTTGGGTTCTAGCTACCTACGAATTGTATATATTAACCTTTTCAAAAATTGTATATAAATACTTTTTTAATTTGTTTCAGAAACTATAGGAACCCTTTTATATCTCCTCTTCCTCCCTGTAGAGGAAAAAAAAAAAAAAACATAAACCTCTCTCTTTCTTTCTCCTCTCTTCTAAATGTGTTGTAAGTTGAAACTTTCTGTAAATCACGCTTCCATGTAATATAACCTCTCACTTCGAATCCTATCTATCTGTTTATGCTTTCTATATAGATACAGATCGTCAAGTAAGGTAGTGCAAAATCCATATGTTATTGCTTTGTTTTGAAGCTCACCGCCATGGTTGATTCAACAAGCTTATTAAACCCAGAAGCTCCTGAGTTTTTTCCCAGCTATCTCTATTACCCACCGCGAAATCAAAATACCCACTTTTTCTACGCTTTTGCTAACAATTCTCAACTCTTCTCTTCTCGAGATTTTGATCCGTCATCATGTATTTACTATGCTGCCCTACCATCTTCTTCTTCTCCTTTTATTTGCTATCCTAATAAGAACGAAACCCTAATCTCACCTGCTGCCGTCGATGATCGAAGCTCAGCAATTATAGTTTCTGAGCAAACCCATTTGGTTCAGGAACAGCGGCAGCAGCAGCTGGGTCCACCAAGAGAGGGCGGCGACGGCGGAGGAAGGGGATATCATCAAAGGAATAATAGGAGAGGTCAGAAGGGGTATGATTGTCATAACCATAAAAGAAGCTCGAATCATCATCATGCAGGAGGAAACCCTTGTCCGAAACGGAATTATCCAATTTTACCCATTACTTCCGATGAACAAGATACTACTGTTATGATAAGGAATATTCCTAATAGATACTCGTATGTTGTCCAAACCGAAAAACTCTTCGTATTCTTATTTGTATTGGGTTTTATAATTAATTGTTTTTTTTTATTTGCAGGAGAGATCTTTTGATGGAGTTTCTTGATAATCACTGCATGCAAGAGAATGAAAAGGCAAAAGCAAATAATGAGAATATTATTTCAGCCTTCGATTTCTTGTATCTTCCAATAGATTTTCAGTAAGTATATTTATCTAAACAAAATTTGGTTTTTAAAGCTAACGATGGTCTGAAATAGTATTAATTAAGGTTAGATTAATTAGATCCTTATTTTTGCTATTTTAATACCCTAATGCAGCAAAAAAGCCAACAAAGGGTATGCTTTTGTAAACTTCACAGACCCAAAAGCAGCTTGGAAGTTTCACTTGGCAGTTCATAATAAAAGATGGGATCTTTTCCAATCCACAAAGATTTGTGAAATAGTCAGTGCAAGGATACAGGTAATAGTTATTATTTATTTCTGAATTTGGGTTTGTTTTTGTGAAATTGATTTGATAAAAGAAATATGAAAAATAATCAGGGGAAGCAGGAGCTGATAAGGCACTTTGAGAGTTCAGTGTTTGAATGTAAAAGAGATGATTATTTACCAGTAAGCTACAACCCACCTCGAGATGGTTCAAAGGTAAGAGTGAAGGAAACAATAGTAGGAAACAAAATCTAAAGAATAAGATTTGGGTTTGGGGTTTGATTGGACAATGTAATCAATTAAAGTCTAGTAGTTCATAAATGCTTAATAGATGGGTAGTGTCAGTTATGTCAGTTTATTGAGTTATATTTCAGTTTCTTCTGTTACAAAGGGTTGGATGGTGAGTGTAGCAAGGAGTAGTAAAGTAGGTTTATAGGGGCATATCATAAAATCATATGTATGGGGCAGTATGGCAGCTGATGATGGGAATGAAGCAGAAGAAGAAGAAGAGAGGGTGGATACTGGCACATGACCTAGTTTTGGTGGTGTGGTGGAATACACCCTTTTATTATCTTCTCTCTTTATAAACTTTTTAATTTCTATATATATGTAATATGTTGTTATGCTATAACTATAATTCTCATTTTCTTTCTTCTATCCTTTTGAAATCGATCAAAGTAAAAATCATAATTTAGTCTCTAATGATTCAAGTAATTGATTATATTTAATATATTGTTATGGTATAACTATAACTTCATCATCTTCTATATTTTTTAATGTGATTCTCTCATTTTATTTATTATCAAAGTTTATTTAAATGTAAAGTTTAATGTTTTTTTTTTCCTTTTTTAATGTGATTCTCTCATTTTTTTACTATCTTGTATTAATCACATCATCCTCTATTTCCTTTACGATTTTTATTTTAATTTAACTGCTCAAGCGTGTAATGAACATTTAATCTTATAATCCTTTAAGACACTTGCCCATAATAACAATTTTTAGTCTTAAAACACCCCAAAAATTCTATAATAAAACGTAGATGGTATATTATTTAGTTGGGCAAACTTAATGTTCCAGTTTAACAAAATACCACATATATCCAATCGCACAAATATTTTAAAAATTCTAAACTTGTCCAACCAAAACTATTGCCTTGGGACCTCAACACCACTATGAGGTCTAGAATTGCATCATCGACCGGTTTCTTCTAAGCTCGATGCTCTATTATCATTCTAGAGGAGTACTTTATTGGATACTTCTGCCTGACCATTAGTTTGTGTAGAGCTGTTAACGAGCCGAACCTACTCGAGGCTCGGATCGATAATAAATGAGCCGAGTTTAAACCGAAAATTTAAACAAGCCGGTTCGCGAACAGTTCGTTTAAAAAAGTTCGCGAGTAGCTCGTTTAATCAGCTCGTGAGCTGCTCATTAAACAAAAGCTGCTCATTAAACAAACTTGCGAGCCTATTAAAATGACGTAATTTTGGTACCAAACTAAAAAATATGTTTCAGCCAAGCTACTCACCTCCCCACTTTATTTTTTGCTATTTCATTTCTCTTTCACTGAACACTATTTTCATTTTCTCACTGAAACGACATTGAAAATTAATTTTCTTGATTTTTGACTAACTCTTAACGAGTTCGAACACGAGCTTGAATAGCAACGGGAAACAAACTCGAGCTTATTTGTGAGATAAAACTCAAGCTTGAGACAAGCTCGAATTCAAGCTTATTTGTGAGCTCAAACTCGAGCTCGAATAGCAACATAAAATAGCCAAGCTCGCGAGCCTTAAACAAGCCAAGCTCGCAAGCCGAGCTTGTGAAATTTAACACGAGCTCAAGCTCGTGAAATTTAAAACAAGCCGAGCTTGAGCAGCACAATACTCGGCTTGACTCGACTCGTTTGCAGCCCTAAGTTTGTGGATGTGCAACTAAAGTGAATCTCAAGGTAATCTTGTTTTCTCGGCATAAGTCTCTAAATAGTTGACAATCAAACTGTTTCCCATTGTCCATCACAATGAAGTTTGGAAGACCAAATCTGTAAAAAATTTATATTTGACGAAAGTGACTATTCATGCGGCAATATTGGTGAAGACGGCTTCTGCTTCTATTTATTTTGACAAATGGTCAGCTGTCATAATGATAAATTTCCTTTGCCAAATGGTTGTCGAAAAGGATCCTAGGATATTAATACCTAAACTGGCAAAGGGCTTAGTGGAAGGGAGTGATTGCATCTCAGCTTGTGCTTTTCTCTGGATGAGTGCATGAACTTGGCATTGTGTACAACACTTGATGAACTCTAGTATATCCTTCTTGAGTGTAGGCTAGTAATAATCCATGAGCAGAATTTTACGGATAGTGGCTTCTGCCCTCTCGTGCGCTTTTGCATTTCCCAAGTGTACAGTTCTGCCTTCTGATCATTCACACATCAGGACCGTAGGTGCAACTTGGTTCTCTTGTACAATTAGCAATCCTGGAGTTCATAATTGGCGGCTTTCTTATTGACCTTATAGCTTCGCTATGATTATTGGAAAACTCACCATTTTCTAAAAAATTTCTAATAGGCACCATCCACGGGTACTCTTGATGGAGAAATATAACTTCATTCTCAGCCATATAAGCTGGCTGCTTTAACATTTCTTTGAGTACACTAATACAAGGTTCTTTTGATGTGACTTTGGCTAGCTTTCTGCTTCTTAATTTTTTTTCTCTAAAAAACAGTATGATCTCTACTTTCCAAGCACTTCAACTTAGTTTAGAAATAGATTGACTTTCTTATGGTACTTCTTAAGGATTTCATCCTTAATCACGTAATCGTTACGAGTTTGGTTAACCAACTTTGAAACTAAGTGGATTGTTAGTTTTTCTGGTTTGAATTTTAAGGCTAGAGATAAGCTGTTATGAGTGCTTCTTATTACGCTTCATTAGGAAAATTTAAATGAATCAAGTATTTGAAGTATAGCCTATGTAGGCCTTTTAAAACAACAGCTGCTCCTGCCCTTTCCTTGCTATTGGCACCATCTACAAACATAATCCATTTTTCCTCATTATCCTCTTCTCTTTAAAAAAGGGTGTACATTGTGCGACAAATTTAGTGAGAACTTGAGCTTTCAAAGCCATTCTAGGAATATATCTGATGTCAAATTCTCTTAACTTTAGGGACAAATTCCACGAGTCAGCTTGAGGTTTTAGCTTTGTAGAGAGTATCTTTCGCAACGGGTACTGGTTCTAACAAAAATTGTGTATCCTTGGAAGTAATGTCTCAGATTTTGGAAAGTTGTGAGTACCGTAAATTTCAACTTTTTGAGAATGGAATATCTCAACTCTACACCTTTTAACACCTTACTAACATAGTATAAATGCAAAATTTTGCCTTTCTCTTCTCATACAAAAATAGAAGTGATTGTCCCTTAATAGTTAACAAGTATAGGTACAATGGTTCACTTGGAACGGGACGATTGAGGAGGGAAGGAAAGTTGAGAAAGTTCTTTATTAAAGCAAAGGCTTGCTAACATTCATCATTCCAGGGGAACTTACAATCCTTTCTGAGGAGCTTATAGCAAGAAAGGCATTTTCTCGCTGAGCAAGATAAAAATCTTCCCAAAGTAATTAGCTTACCGTTCAACTTTGAATTCTTTCATTGAAGTTGGTGGTTCCATCTCTAGGCCAACTTTGATCTTCTTAGGATTTGCTTCAATTCCTTTATCTAAAATCATATACCTCAAGAACTTGCCTGCTTTTATGCCAAATGTGCACTTCTTAGCTTTCAACTTCATTCTATAATTGTCCAAGATGGAAAATACCTTTTCCAAGTCTTTGGCATGCTCAATTACAATCCTACTATTCACAATCATGTCATCTACATATACTTCTATTGTCTCTCCTAAAATATCTTTAAACATGTGGTTGACTAACCTTTAGTAGGTTGTTCTAGTATTTTTTAGTCCAAATGGCATGGACTTATATAACTCTTCTAATGTTGAAACTAATTTTCTATTCATCGAATAAATCAATCATAATCTATGATACCTACTAGCTACATTAAAAAAGCTAAGAATAACATATCCAACCGTGGAATAGACTAGGATATCTATATTAGGCAATAGGTACATATCCTTTAGGTAAGTATCGTTCAAATTTGTGAAATTTATATAATCCTCCACTTTTCGTTGGCCTTTTTCACCAGTATAACATTTGTTAACCATTCAGGGAAATCTACCTTCCTAATGAAGCTTGCTTCTAAGAGTTTCTCTACCTTTGCATTTATAAATTTTTGCCTTTCTTGGGAGTGAGGCCTCTTTTTCTATTGTATGAGGGTACTTCCTTTGGCTATACAAAGCTTGTGAGTGATTACATCACGATTGAAACCTTATGTCACTTGACTTTCAGGCACAACTGCGTTCTTGTCGCTTTAAAACCTCTTCCACTAGTCATTTCTCATCCCCAAAATCACTTCCAACTCTAAGTTTCTAATTCTTTGAGAGTGAAAACTAATGCACTTCTAATCTCGGCTTTACTTTTCCCCAATTTTCACCCTTTTAATGGATAAGCATGTAAATCGACAAACACAGGTGTTGACACCCTTGTATTGCTAACATGTTTGCTTCCCAGGATGCTACTTGACTATCCCTGATAGCAACAACACCATCAACACAAGGGAACTTTAAACATATGTACGTGATTGAGGTGCAGGTGAAGATCTAGTATAAGATCAGTCTTTCAAAAATGCCATTGCAAGAAATTTAACAATCTGTTATCACAAAAACTGCTTTGATGTTGATGTCCCTGTTTCCTTCCTGGAGATCGAAATTAAGTTCTATCATTCCCTCTGGCATGATTGGCCTTCACCCGATCCCGACTAACGAGTTCTTCATCTTTATCATTTTTGCAAATGGTAGTCCTATGGCTTTAAATACATCCAACATGAGGAGGTTAACTGCACTACCTTTATCTACCAACAATCTCTTTACTTGAAAATCTTCAATCAAAGTCTTTATTATAAGTGCATCCTGGTATGGGTAACTTACAAATTTTCCATCTTCCTCGGTGAAGGTAACTGGGTATTACTTTAGTTCTATAAGCATTTCAAATGAGTATATTACTTCAAGGGACCTTTTATCACCACAGATATTTCTGTTACCGTTTAAACTTGTTTATTGATTTTATTTATTTATTTGTTGAATCTGTCAAAGCACGTTAGCAATTGTGTAGGAAATAGTTAAATGAGTGCAGATTTGTTAGTAGATTTTTTAGCCATGTTCTTATACCTGATTCCCTCTATCTACCTATAAAGAGGTTTTCAATTTAGTCTAAAAGATAGTGAAGTTTTCCTAATTTTTAGTGTTTATAAAACCACCTCTGTTCTACTCTGTTTTGCAGTTATGAAAACAGAGTATTTTATCTTTTTGGTAGAAGAACAAGTGTAGACAGTTTGCACTCAATTTGTTCAACATTTGGTATCAGAGCCTTAAGATCAAGGCATTTTCTCAATAATGTCTAACAACCTCTCCATAAGTAATGGTGTGCCAATCCAAAAGAAAGATGGCTCGGTCAAACTAAAATATCCAATGTTAACAAAAAGTAATTATGCAGCATGGGCTATAAAAATGGAGGTCTTTATGATGGCTTAAGGAGTATGGGATGTAATTGAGTCACAAGGACCAGTTGATAACAGAAAAGATAAGATGACATTGGTAGCCATCTATCAAGGTATAGGAGAAGATACCTTACTTCAACTGGGTGCTAAGAAGACGACAAAGGAGGCTGGAATATGCTCAAAACCATGAACCACGGGGCTGACAAAGTGAAAGAGGTAAGACTCAAACCTTGTGGAGAGAGTTTGAGGCATTAAGGATGAGTGATTTAGAGACAGTTGATGAATTCTCTTGAAAACTCACCATCATTTTAAACAAACTAGAAGCCTTGGGAATACGGTAGAAGATGAGAAGTTAGTAAAGAAGTTTCTAAGATCCATTTCTTCTAAGTTTCTTCAGATTGTGTCTACCATAGAAGAGTTTAGTGACCTATCAATTAAATCAGTTGAGGAGGTGATTGGTTCACTAAAAGCCCATGAAGAACGTTTACTCAGTTGTAGTGGTAGGTTTCTCACAAGAGCCGATTGGAAAGCAAGGGACAAGGCAAAAAAATCCAAGAAAGCTTTAAAGGGATCTGCCAGTGTAAGAGGTGGTAGAGGCAGAGTACGTGGACAAGAAAAAGGTAATAGTAGCCATCAAAGGAAGGAAGAAGAGCCACAATAGAAGAAGAAGTTTGACAAGTCGAAGATAAAGTGTTATGGTAGTGTAAAGTGGGGCATTTCACCTCAGAATGCTTGTCAAAGGAGAAAGAACAAACGAATCTAACAGAAAAAGATAAAGATGAACCCTATCTATTGATGATTGAAACATGTGAGTTAAATGTCCTGCAAAGCGAGGCTCGTGTGGCAGCTACGGGGGGCAATGAGATGAAAGGAATATGGTATCTTGGTACAGACGCAAGCAATCACATGACAGGTGATGTAAGTTGTTTTTCTAGAAATTGATCATTCCATTAATGGCAATGTAAAGTTCGGTAATGGTTCGGTAATTAATATATATGGTCTAGGGTCAGTGTTATTTCAATGTAAAAAATAGAGAACATTTGATTCTAACTGATATCTATTATATACCCAAATTAAAAAGCAATATCATAAGTCTTGGTCAATTTGATGAATGCGGTGGACGAGTGGACATATAAGGAGGAAGCTTGAGAGTTTATGATAGCAGAAATAGACTCTTTGTTAAGGTAAGGAGACAGCACAACAGATTTTTTACTGCAAACCTTCAGCTTGCACAAAAAATATGCTTAATGACGAGCATAACAGATCAGAGTTGGCTATGGCATGCAAGATAAGGTCATCTCAATTTTTAAGCATTAAAGAAGCTTTCAAAACAAAAACTGGTGAAGGGATTGCCAAAGATAATTTATTCTAATCAGGTTTGCATTGGTTGTGCGGTGGGAAAACAATACAGATTAACATTCCCACACATTGCAACGTTCAGAGCAAAGGAACAACTTGAGTTGATTCATGGAGACCTTTGCGGATCGATATGACCAACAACACCAGGAGGTAACAAGTGTTTTATGCTTTTAGTTGATGATTGCTCAAGTTTTATATGGATATTTCTGTTGAAGAGTAAATGTGAAGCCTTTGAAGTATTCAAGCAATTTAAGAAGCAGACTGAAATTGAAATTAGGAAAAAGGTGAAATGTTTCAGAACAGATCGAGGGGGTGAATTCATTTCATCTAAATTCAAGAAATATTATGAAGATGAAGGAGTGAAGAGACATCTCACGACACGATTTTCTCCACAGCAAAACGGCGTCATTGAGAGGAGAAACCAGACTGTTTAAGAAATTACAAGAAGCATCATGAAGAGCAAGAATGTGCCAGTAAACTTGTGGGGTGAGGCTGTAAAAGCGTCTATTTATTGTTGAATAAGTGTCCAACCAAGAGTGTAGAGGGGATGACATCATACCAAGCTTGGTGTGGGAAGATTCCAAATTTGCGTGTATTTAGGTGTCTTACTCATGTCAAAATTGTGTCACCTCATCTTGCAGAACTCGATAATAGAAGCATAAAATAAATCTTGTTGGGGTGTGAAGAAGGCTCTAAGGCATACAGAATTTATGATCCAAGCAAGAGTAAAGTGGTGATAAGCAAAAATGTGATCTTCGAGGAGGAGAAAAGCTAGCCTTGGCAGAATGAAAGAAAAGAGGATGAGCAAGATTGTGCAGGAATCTTTACAGTAGATGTAAGTGATGAAAGGATGCTGTAACAGCAGTAGCGGAGGGAGAGGATGTATCACCTCTCTCATCGATGCAATCCTCTTCTTCTAACACACTAAATACAGGGTAAAGCTCAACCCCTCTTTCTAACACACCAAATATAGGGTCAAGCTCAACCTCGCCACGTAAATTCAGATCGCTGCAAGAAATTTACAATGAAACCAGAGAAGTGGACGAGAAAATTGGTTTATGCTTATTTTCTATAGAGGAGCCAACATAGTATGAAGAAGCGATGCAGAATGAAAATTAGAGGCAAGCAATGGAAATGGAGATTGATTCAATTCAGAAAAACAGAACTTGAGAACTTACTGATTTGCCCAAGAATCAAAAAGCTGTAGGGCTTAAATGGATCTTTAAAGTGAAGAAAGATAATGGAAATATAGTCAAGCATAAAGTCGGAGTGGTAGCAAAGGGCTATGTGCAAAAATATGGAGTCGACTATAAAGAAGTGTTTTCCCCTATAGCTAGAATGGAAACTATAAGAACCATACTTGCTTATGCAGCACAAAGACAATGGAAAGTTCATCATATGGATGTCAAGACAGCATTGCTAAATGGAGAACTCGAAGAAGAAGTGTACATAATGCAGCCTGATGGTTTTGGCAATAAAAACAATCCACAGAAAGTATGGAGACTGCATAAGGTCTTGTATGGCCTAAAACAGGCCCTAAGAGCTTAGAATGCCAAGCTGGATCGATGTCTTAAGTCCTTAAAATTCAGTAAATGTTCATTTAAGCATGCAGTCTACATGAAAAAGGAGGGAAATGATGTTACTGTTGTGGGAATATATGTTGATGACCTTCTTATCACGGGGTCAAGTGCAAGGATGATTGACAGTTTCAAGCAAGAGATGATGAAGATATTTGAGATGAGTGACTTAGGGCTCCTAAGTTATTATCTGGGAATTTAGGTAAAATAAAATTTTGATTCCATAACTTTATGTCAGTTGAGTTATACTAGTAAAATTCTTGAGAAAGCAGGATTGTCAAACTGCAATAGTTGTCACATTCCAATGGATCAAAGAAGTAAACTAAGTAAGCATTATGGAGAGCCACTTGTAGACACCACTAAGTATAGAAGTATCATCAGAAGTTTAAGGTGCTTAGTTAATACTCGTTCAGATCTTGCTTACTCGATTGGAGTTATTAGTCGATACGTGGACACTCCAACAGTATCACATATGAATGTTGTTAAACAAATTCTTAGATATGTGAGATGAACTCTTAGAATAGGAGTTGTATATAAGAAAAATCAAGAGTTTGAGGAGCTGTTTGGTTATAGTGACAGCGATCTTACAGGAGATATGACAATCGAAAAAACATATCGGGAATAATACTCTTTCTTGGTGAAAGTTCCATTACTTGGGTATCACAAAAGCAAAGAATTGTTGCGTTGTCAGCATATGAAGTAGAGTACATTGCTGCAACAAGTGGAGCTTTTCAAGGAATTTGGCTTACAAAGTTAATTAAAAGCTTGAGAGGTGATAATCAAATTAAGCCAGTGCTAAAAGTTGACAACAAATCAGCAATATAATTATCCAAAAATCCATTTCACCATAAGAGAAGTAAGCAAATCGATACAATGTTCCATTTCATACGTGAGTGTGTTCAAAATGGAGATGGCAAGTTGGAATACATCAAAACAGAAGTGCAGTTGGCTGATGTGTTGACAAAACCACTTGCAAGGCAGAGGTTCTTCAAACTAAGAGACAAGATTGGAATCAAACAAGTTTAAGGGGGTGATTGTTACCATTTAACTTGTTTATTGATTTTATTTATTTATTTGTTGAATCTGTCAAAGCACGTTAGCAATTATGTAGGAAATAGTTGAATAAGTGCAGATTTGTTAGCAGATTTTTTAGTCATGTTCTTGTAACTGATTCCCTCTATTTGCCTATAAAGAGGTTTTTTAATCTTGTCTAAAAGATAGTGAAGTTTCTTGATTTTTGGTGTTCATAAAATCACTTATATTCTACTCTATTTTGCAGTTACGAAAATAAAATATTTTATCTTTTTGGTAGAAGAACAAGTGCAGATAGTTTGGACTCAGTTTGATCAACAATTTTTTCGACCTTTTATCCTCCTCCACACTCCATCATAATTACCTTTCTATGTTTTCTCATCGTGTTTTTGCGGTCAGCTGTTTTTTCCCTCCTAGGTGGCCTTTCACTTTCCCAATTCTCGTCTTTGTCAGCTTTTTTATCGATGTTCACAGGAGGAAGTTCTTTTTGGCCTTCACCTATTTATAAAAAGCAATCCAAGACTCCTCTCTTGATCATCCTCTCAATTTCTTTTTTAAAATTATAGCAATCTTTAGTATGGTGTCTATATCCTCTGCGGAATTCATAAAACATTAAGTTCTTCTCTCTCGCTTCCCGGAAGGTATTGCCCTTCTTCAAGGAACTTAACCTATGCTTGATCTCTGCGCCTCTTTATCCACAAGAATACTTGAGTCATCTGTTAACGCTCGATTTTTGACTCAGTGATGTGTTGTTGATGGAGATGATGAAGTCAAATCCATTATCTGTTTATTAAGGTGAATAAGGACAGTTTGGTAGCTAGGGAATATTTTAGGATTTTTTAAATTTATCTACTATTTACTTAATATTAGTAATATTTTGTTATTTAGTACACTTAATTTTGTCAATTCCATTATTTACTAATTAGCCCAATATTTTTTCATCCTAGTTGAACTTAAGTGTGGTTTTTATGTTACTAATTAGCGTAATATTTTTTCATCCCAGTTGAACTTAAGTGTGGTTTTATGAAAAGAAAAAAGAAACAAAACTTTAGCGTGCTACCACTATTGATTTAGTTGTCTCATTTATATAATAAAAAAAAAAATTCATAAAGTTTAATTGAAGGGTACTTAGGTTTTAATTTTTTCCTCTTACCATTAGCCTTAGTTATTATTTACTTTTTTCATTTCATAGGAAAAAAGAAATCCTATTTAATATTTGATTATATAATTCATATTGATTAAAGTTGAGAAAGTATATGAAAAGAAAATCACACTTTTATCTCATATGAAAAAGAAATAGAAAGAAAATCACGTACGCAAAATTAAAGTCAATAAGAGATTTGGGGTGTTGCGAGAATCGAACTCGCGACCTCTCGCACCCGAAGCGAGAATCATACCACTAGACCAAACACCCTTTGATGTCAACAGTTTTGTCGTTTTTTGGAAAATCGTTTATCCTAAAATAACTCTTTTAACGAGTTCGATGAGGCGACCAGGCCGACTGCACTGCTCTGCACTTATGGCGGCGGTATCATCCTCATCTGCCAATGTGCTCCACCGCTTCCTTCGCCCTACTCCACCACAACCACCATTTATTTTCTCTTTAGCCCCTCATGTGACCACCACCTCGACCGCCGCTACCGGAAAATGTATTCTTCTTTCCAAGTACCCGAAACTGCTTCTTCGCAATACAACAGCTTTCACTGCCTCTGCATCTGCCACCGCAAACACTTTTTTCTCTTTTCAGTATCTTCCATCTTCATCTCTCCTCCTTCCACAAACCTTCTGTACATCTTCACTCAATCACTCGCTCTCTTTAGAAGAAGATGAAGAAGAAGAGGTTGATGGCGAAATTAATGATGAAAAAGAGGAAATTGATACTGATACTGAGAGTGAAAAGTTGGAATTGGAGGAGGCTACTGTTGTTGGTAAAGAGGAACCGAAGAATAGTGGTTTAAAAGTACCGAATTTAACAGTGAAAGAAAAGAAAGAGTTAGCTTCTTACGCGCATGGATTGGGGAAAAAGCTCAAGTCCCAGTTGGTGGGCAAGTCTGGCGTTACAGATAACGTTGCTTCTTCTTTTATTGAGACCCTTGAAGCTAATGAGCTTTTGAAGGTACATTAATACTTATGCTATTCATTGTTTGAATTTCTTGGATTGTGCAGGCATTCATTTGTATTTGCGTAGGCAATTGACCTATTTTACAAGTATAGAGTTACCGGGTGTGTAGTTGAACGTTTATATGTTTTGGAATTTGAACAGATCAAAATACACCGGACTTGTCCAGGGGAGCTAGACGATGTGGTTAAAAAATTGGAGGAAGCAACTGGGTCAGTGGTGGTTGCTCAAATTGGTCGGACAGTGATCATATACAGACCCAGTGTATCTAAAATGGAAGCAGAGGAGAAAAGGATACGTGAGCGTAGAATTTTCGTGAGAAAAGACTCAAAATTGAAACCTGTGTCACTGGTAAGATAGACTATAGTTTGTGTTTCACCATTGTTTCAATACCCATAAAAGATATAAGCATCTCCTTAACATAGAATGTAGAAAAGTTACTAATTACATTACTTACTGAACTTGTAGCAAAGAGGACAAGTACCAAGGCTGTCTGATCGGGGACGTCGTGGAAGCAGTAGGATATGATTTTATTACACCCTTGCTAGAATTATTTTAAGGTAACTGATTAGTTGAGAAATGTTCCAAAGGCAACAGATATCCAGATTTCGTTAGGCAGATGGGATAATGAGGATGAAGTGAAAGGGGCTATAATATGTAAGTCTTTCTGGACTTCATGTTTTTGATAGATACAAACTGGCAGAAAAGAAGAGTAGCTGCACTTGAATGCTGCTATTTACAGTATTTATACTGAACTTCTAGGATATCAATTGATGTTAATTTCTAAATTATATATTTAGTTGAGTTTATTGTTCTTTTCCCCTTTGTCTGCGTACCCGTATACTGCTGAATCTCGTAGAAATTTTTGCTAAACCAGATTTGCGAGTTTTACCAAACCAAACTTGAGCAAGTTAGGTTATATAGGACGTTCTTGACTATAACTAAAAAGATTGTGGCTTAGTCAAAGGCAGCGGTCATCCTCCACATGAGGCTTGAGATGGAGACAAATTTACATAGAAATGGTCCTAATTACATGTTATGGTTTATGCTTTGGACATCAATTATCCAATTCATTGTTATAATGTATTCTACTGTCCTGGTAAAATGGGATATAACGTTAAAATATGATTGCTAGATAGGTAACACATTAACGGATCCTTCAAAAGTGGATGGAGTTTCCAGCTTTTCAAATGCAGTTTTTTTCTTTTTTATTTATTTATTTTTTTAAATCTAAAGAAGTATAAGCAGCTTGAGGTATTAGGCACTGAATGATGATTGTAACGTAAACACTGCTCTTATTATTCCTCTGATGATTTAGTCCAGTGGATCAGATTCCTCTGGTGATTTAGTCGACTGGTTCAAATGCATGAAATTTTAGAATGGTCTGTCTTATCTATGCAGATTTTAGCTTCTGTAATTCCTTCTGGTTCGGATCTTCAGAGAACATTATACCATTTGGGGAAAGGAGGCGCCGTAGAGTAAGAAATAATCGACCCTAAAAACCAGAAAGAGTTTAAATCCATTTCTTCAAAAGTTATGGTTGAAGCATATAAAGATACGCAAAACAAGTTATCTGTCTTACATATTGAAAGCCTAGGAGTGTACACCAGCATCCCACCAATCCATATCCTCGGCTGCTCGTTATCTGCAAAAAAACACCATTTTTAAGTGCATAAGAGTTCCAAACAAGTTCCAGAACAGAAAATAGGAGAAAAGGAAAGAGATGGATTGTATACCAAGAGAAGTAGAGCTCCCACACAAAAGCATCCACTCATTGTCATACTGACATACATAAGATCCCGCCCTGCCTACAGTGCACAACCAAACAGAATCCTGATGCCATACATAACTCATAGAACATTCAGATTATGGTAAAATCATACCAGCAGTGTTCCTTCAAAGCTGAGAATGCAGGGCGTCACAGCTAGTGCTGTAAAGAATGGTATTAGCACTTTGTGCATCTGCAGAACACAAAGCAATTTACGTAACAAATGTTTCAGTGTCCTTTTGCATCTGCGTACACATTCATAAAACAAGAACTAACCTCTTGGATAACCTTTTGGTCTGACGTAAAGATATTTGGGATCAACCAAGGAATTGATGTCCCCATTGTCGCTAAGAACAACCCGAGTATGCTTCCAATGATGGCCAGCGATTTTAGCAGCATTCGAGCCTGTTAAATATCATA
The DNA here is from genome assembly GCA_948099555.1 of Croton setiger. Taxonomy (NCBI): domain Eukaryota; kingdom Viridiplantae; phylum Streptophyta; class Magnoliopsida; order Malpighiales; family Euphorbiaceae; genus Croton; species Croton setiger. Next base: position 21,741 of record CANUEY010045424.1, read on the forward strand.
AACCCTACAATAATAATAATACTAAAACAAGAAGAACCATGTAGAGAGCTCCACAAGGTTGCGTATGTATTGGATTATTAGTATTTTTTCAGATCGCTACCTTTGTCAAACTTCGGTTGCTTCCATACATCAACTCGGGCATAAAAGATTGTGCAGTTTGAGAAAGAGGCTCACCCCAAACTGAACATGTCATGAATGCTTGTATCATCACCTGCATATGAGAATGCACACTACAATCAACTCCCAGAGATATCCTAGGATTTGAAAACGGTAACTAAGGATGAGCGTTACGAACCTGATGTGCAGCCAAGCTCAGTGTGCCCATAGATGTGGCAAAATATACAAGGAGAGAGTAGAAAGCCACCTAATGCATCCAAAATGTCTTATGATTATGAATATATAAGTGCAGAAGATAATCGCAAGCCTGTGGCTGTTTCTAAATTACATACCTTTGACATCATCATTACAAACACTGGTGCAGCAATCCTAAATATTGTCACAAGATCAGCACGCGATGGAATGGAAACGGCATATGCATTATATCCTTTATTGTTCAATGAATCAAGCATCATATAAGCAGCTATGACCTGAAAAGTATTCTGGTAAGTCACTGAGCAGCATCGTAGAATGGGAATGAGTCAATTGTTGATCATACTTGTGATGCCATTGTTGCCCATGCTGCACCTGCTATACCATAGTCTAGAAACCTGCAAAGGACTATATCGCCAACGCCATTTACAGCACTCGCAACTGCCAGTGCCTTCAATGGTCCCCAGGAATCTTTCATGCCCAAGCTGCCAAATTACAGCATACAATTAGCAAGTCAAGAGCCATACAAGAACCAAACTAAAATCTTACAACACATTTAGCATATAATGAATGGAAAATGGATAGTTTATTTCCACCTTGCACTCTGAGCAACCCATCCAATAAGAATTGCAGGCCAGGCTAAACCTCGAATCTACCAAACGAAAATTAAAGATTTTAAATTGTCATCAAGACGAACTTAAGCAAATGATGAATGTTTTAAACAAACATAAAAATTACAGAGACCACTGTTTAATCAGTAATCATGAAAGAATGATTTAATCAGTATATAGTGTGAGGAAAGAAGCAGTTGCTTGGGATGGTGAATGAATTTGAAGAAATAAACCTGAACATATGCGTTTGCCACAGGAACAATATGTAAATTGTTGTGACCTGTAAAAGCTGAAAACAACAAACCAAACACAAATAAGCTTAAATCTTCGACAAAAAAAAAAAAGGAACCAGAGCTGAAATGGCCTCCATTACCAGTTAATGCTGATGCGGCAAAGAACTTGGTGAACAAAAGCATTAGGAATCCACAAGTCAGTGCAATAAATAGCAAGACAGAGAGTTGATGCTGCACTTCATTTTTACCCTGCAACATTATGAATGATATAAAACAAAACTGTTTTGAACATAGAAAATCATGTTGCTACAAATCCTTAGATGGGCTAAAATTAAAAAGAAGAAACAATCAAAGTGAAAATATATATACACTAAATATCATGTTAGACAGTTTCATATTCAGCATAAACATACACAAAACAAATACAATAGACAGTCTTCTTTAGGACTTAATTTAATGGGAAAAAAACTATTCAATTTGTGATAAATGCACATTTTAACATTTATATTCAAAAACATGAGAAACCAACCTGTTTGGCAAGGGAAGTGGCCACCATGTTTGATGTGGAAATTGATAGGAACATGAACACATAACTCATATTGTCGCATAAAACTGTCCCTGGACCTAATCAATCCAAAAAATTACAGTCAAAATCTACTACTAATACTCAGTTTCTTGATTGAAAAATAATTCACATAATTTTACATATACACTATCTTCATATGGATCCAAACAAACACACTCAAAAGATCACTAATTTTTTGAATAAAAAACAGAGTGGATATTAAAAACCCAGAAAAAAATTGGAAAGAAATGTAAGAATACCCAAAGCAGCAAGTTCAAGAGAGCTTCCTTGCCCAATAACAGCAGTGTCAATGAGACTCATTAACGGCCCAGAAATCCAAAGACCAGTAGCAGGACCTGTAAACATTACAATTTCTTTAATTTGTTTCCATAAGCTCTGACTCTCCAATCCCTCATGTTTTACTTCATCTTCTTCTTTTTCTTTTTCAACAGAGGCAGCATTTTCACGAACAGTATGATTATCAACAAGTTGTTGGGTTTTACTTATGCAAGAAGTGGCAATAACCCCTTCTGTTCTTGGTTTAAAAAAGGTTAAGGTTGGACATAAAAGGGAAGTAGCAGCAGGTGTAGCTAAAGAAACAGATGATTTTTTGAAATGGGGTGTTAAAGATTTCGGAAGAAATTTGGGTCGTTGGGTTTTTGGAGCGTGGGAAGAATGAAGAAGAAAGGAGTGAATATGCATTTTTCTTGAAATGGAAGAAGAAAGAAAATCTGAGAAGTGAAGAGTGAGAAGTGGTTGATAACTTCATTAATAAGAAGAATGAGGAAATCAAAGAAGAGCACATGTAATTCCAAGTTGAGAGGAAACATTTTGGAAGATTAGGATCTTACATTATTCGGAAATCTGACAAGGCCACATGAATTATGTATCTATGGGGAAACAAAGTTGCTACTGCTGTTTTTAATCAATCTGATAATGAAATCGGCTATAGCATTACATGAATAAGGACGCTTAGAAAAAACTATAGAAATTCACATTTAGATCGTATAGTTTCACATTTACACCTTACAATGAATATTTTCAATTTTCCCTAAAAAAAATTCAATTTGAAATATTTTAAAATAAATATAGTAAACTGGCCATTTCTAATTTACCTCTTCCTAAACTTCCACCATTTTCTTGAATGAAACCTCGAATTTTATGGGTGTTTCAAATTGAAATTCTACTTTTGCTCCCTTTTAACAAATTAACACGTGCAATCTCCCAAATCATGTACGAACTACGATGCGTGCTTTAGATACATAATGTTATCCTGAAGACATATTTATATCTTTGTCATAAGATGAAAGACCAAATAGAACTTTTTCATTGCTTCCTCCTCTGGTAAGAGAGACATCGAAAAATTGAACATGATCCAAAAACCTGAACATCAATTGGTTCAGATTTTAACGAAGAGCTAAAAAATGTCATCATCTCTTTTTGGTTCACCGTGTTTAGGTCAAAAAACTTTATAAAATAAATTGGAGCTTTGTGTTTTCCAGCGAAAGAAGAACGACGACGATGGTGAAAAACCTTACACTAAAAGAAAAAAAAGAAAAATCATGTTGAGGGAAGTCTGTTGGTGCCATCTGTTTCATTAATTCACCAAAATTCTTGCCGAAAAGTTTCTGACACTCTTAGGTTTCTGACAATAGGTGGTGATAAAGTTAGTAGTGGGTTCGCCAGAATTGGGCTATCCACAAGTGTTGTCAGTTTGTTAGTCAAATCAAAGCTCATTGGTGGCGACTACAAGCTTTCAAAATTGCAGCAATGATCGGAAACCTCTAAACGACATCGACTTTCCAAGCTCTTTTCCGCTATTCTGGTTTCTAGCTAAAGGCGATGAATACACCTCACCTCCCTTTGACAAGCTCTTCCTCCTAGTATAAACACGCAATTTTATCAACGTCATTTTTGGTGGGTAGTGGTTTGAGATGGCAATGAAAGGTTCCAAGAGGGTTTTTTTAATTTTTTTTCCTTTTTGTGTTGGAAAAACGATGTTAGCAAGGACCCATCTAAATGGTCCAACGTGACAAGTGGAAAGGGGAAGTCAATGTCTGTATCGCAATTGGTCATTCGATTCGTCATACTCTCTCAATTTCTACGGAAATTTGAATTGACAGTGGAATTGGTTAATTCTTAAATTAATTGAGAGTGAATCTGGCAAAAAGTTGAATTTTGAGTGAAATTGGGAAGAAGAGAGAAGTTCAGGGTGATATTGATAAGTTGTTTATTTATTATATTTTTAGCATGTTTAATAAGTGTTTATTATGTTTTTGTTTAACTTGTAATCTAAATTTTCTAATGGTGTTTTTTTAATGTTATTTTATTATTTGAATGTTTTTGTAGGTATTTTTGGTTGGTGGGCAACTTTTGAGGATTCTTTGAGCGAAAATTGGACATTTGGACACAAGGAGAAGAAACTTCCACAACTATCCTGTGCAAGTTACCATGCCTTGTACATTTGAGAGAAAAACTGAGCAGAAAGGCTCACAGCCCTATGGGTATATCACATGTTGTGTATTTAGTATGACCTATTGGGCTAAATCCAAAATTTACATGGAATTTGAACCATGTAGGAACACTTTTATTCCTTAGTAGATTAGGCTTGAAAGGACTTTAGGGTCTGTAGAAACTTGTACTATTATAGATAGAAACTTGCACTAGTATATATATAGAAAAGAGGATAGAGATAAAAAAATAGGGTTTTTTAGAAGCCATTGTTAGGATTCCAAGAGCTTTTATTATTGCTTTATATTCTAAGAATTTCATCTTTGTAAGGAGATCAAGATCCTTTTGTGGGAGTTCGATGCATCCTCTAGGGCTAAGCATTCAATTAATCGAAAACGAATCAAATTTTTCGATTTTCGGTTAACCGAATCTCCTAAACTGCTAACCAATATCGAAACTGAATTTTTTTCAATTAACTGAAAACTGAAACCGATATTTTCAGTTAACCAAAAAAATAATCGAAAAATTAATTCCAAAACTGAAAATCATTAAACCTGTTTTTGCTACATAATTCTATCTGTTTTCAACCTATTTTCAATACAATCACACTATTTCATCATCATTCATCATTCACCACCCACCATTCACATCCATTGTAATTAGTAGTACATGTACATAATAAGTCTCAAATTCTCAATGTATCATATAGATATAAATTACAATAAAAAAAATAAATTATGTAACAAAAGAAGTCCCCAAATAAGGTTGTCTAGCAAAATCAGCATCTTCAACCATAGGAAAGATCATGGCAGCAGCGAAGTTAAAGCATCATCACTTGAATCACTTTCAATGTCTCAGGAGCAACAATAGCAGATCCAACAACTAGTTCATTAATTAAAATAAAAATAAATTAGGCATTACATTCAAGGATAGTAAAAGGCAAAGCAACAGTAAGGTAATGGAAACCTCATATTAAACATCCCAAAATTTATGTCAAGTTACAATTATAATAACATTAGAACAAAGAAAAACCTATGTTCATATTCTGCTCTGCCCTATTCATAATATCAATAACAAAAATTTCATAAAAATACAGCAAACAACAGTTGGTCCTCACATCACATCACATTTCAACAACAAGAAAACAGCCACAATCTGCAGTAACTGTAGCATATCAAATTGGTCTTATAGATACATATAAAAAACTCTAACAATATGTATTTAGACCGGTTCGGAAAAGTGATCATCTTACTAGTTGAAGATTTTAAAACCAGAAAGAGTTTGTAAACATGAGGCAGCAACATCAATGTTTAAAAAAAAAAAAACTTATATCCAACATCAACAATCCATGCAAGCAAGCAACACATAAATCAATAGGGTAAGTAGGGAAGCTGCTCATTTAGGAACCAGAAACTGGTTCCAACAAACAGAAGCAAAAATTGGATCGATAAACAGGAAATGTAGCTGGTGAAATTGAAATACAAACCGGAACAGACTGGCAATTTTGGATATTAAACAACAGTATTTTCATGAAGCCTATCGATGACAAAGACTGACAAAGACCAACAACGCAGACAATGGTTATTAACAACACAATTCGTCAACAATGAACAATAACAAAGGGCAGCATAACCTACATCAGCTACGACAGTAGCAGCAATGTCATTTAAATGGCATTTTGACTTATAACTCAAACTCGACACTAGGACCTACCATGCCGGAATCCATCGACAAGGACATAAGACTATTGCCTCCACCTAAGAAGGATTCCAATCCAAGCAGAAACAAATACAAGGTTCAAACTATGGGTGACAATCAGAACCGTGAATCAACAGAAACAGAAACAAACAACAGTCATTAAGCAAAATTTATTCAGTCAAACATTCATTTTAAACCCAGAAAATAGGGACAGAAGCATAGAATTACACAATCAACAAGGAGTAACAAACCAGATATATTACACAGGCAATCACCCACCAGTTTCATCAATACAATTCAATAAAATTTTCAATCTGGTTCCTAGATTGAGCCATTCATTTTAGAACGCTTTGAACTAACACAACAACATCCTCAAATCATTATAATACAATCAGAACAGAATCACAATATTTTCAACAGGAAAGAAAAAAAAAAAGAAGAAGAAGCTTACCTGTTATATATATAAATATATATATATCCATCCAAAAACTCTCGTTTTGCAACTTTGATTTTTCGGGTTTTAGTTAATCGAAATAATTGAAATTTTCAAAAATGTTAACCGAAAATCGAATTGAACTTTTCGGTTAACCGAAAAATAAAAAAATCTTCATAATTTTAATTAACCGAACTAAAATTTTTTCGATTTTTCGGTTCCATTTCAGTTTAAATGGATTTTTGCTCACCCCATCTTCAATCATTAATAGTTTTTTTCCATCTCTTAAATTCTCATTATGGGTTTTACTTGTTTCCTTATCTTTGCCTTTACATATAATTGGATATATGAGTAGCTAAATCTTTTCGAGTAATAGGCATAAAACCTTAATAATTATTGCTATGGGTTATGGAATAAAATTTGGATTTTTAAGATTAAATGGGTTTATTTAGGTGATATGTTTACTTAATGCTTTTGATTTAAAATGAATATTCTATTACATGACCTTAGTTGTGCCCAATCAATAGAATGAGATCCATTTAAGTCTAGTAGCTTAAAAAATTATTAGTATTTAAATGTTGTTTAATTGAGAATTTGGACTTAATTAGGATTTTTAATTATATTGGTGAACAATAGAATGAAAATGAGTTGCTTGGTATTTTTGACAATCATTCGTTAGAATTGTTAATTTGAAAAAGTAACAAATCTATAGCTGAACTATTCTTGCAATTATACACCTAATTAACCTAAACTCATTTAATTAACTAACTCAAGTGCTTTAATTATATTGGTGAATGCCTATTGCCTTGATTTATACATATTGATTGAAATACTTGAGCTTCATTTATTGTATTGCAATTTTCTAATTAATTAATTTTGAATGATTATCCAAATTGGTTGCTTATACATTTCATAATAGAACAAGTTTAGTGCTTAGTTCATCAATTTCAATCCCTAGCTACGACAACCCTATTCCAACTTTATTACTTGTGAACGACTCAACTTTATTACTTGTGAATGACTCGTGCACTTACGATATGCACTCACCAAAATATCATTTGATAGATCCATAATAAGTGTCATATTCCTGCATTATAACAGTGTGATGATTTTCTTCTTATACTCTCGAAATATTAATAAATAATAAGTTTTGAAAATTGGACAAGTATTTAAGTGAAAATATATTAATTATTCAATAAATAAATTTTATATTTATAATAATAATAATTACCATTTAATACTTGTGAAAGTTGAAATATATGGAAGAACGAAATATTAAATTTAGGAAAAAAAATTTATCTACCTTACTAAATAATATCTAATCCATTCAATTTATATAGAAAAATGGGGAAAAATCATTTTTTGATGACAAATTAATAAATTGTCCTTAATATCTGTGTTAGTGTCAATGGAGAAATCAACTCAATTTTATGATTTATGGTTCATGCAATGATATCAAATTTCACTAAGGACATCATAATCATTTTCTACGTTCCTACTTTCCCTAAATAGGAATTTCTGGAAATCAAACTTCTAAATTTTCTCCAAAGTAATATTTCATTCTTTTTAATAGAACAAAATACTTTTCATAAATGAATTGAATTGTATTTGCTAAAGTTAAACACTCTATTTGAAAATAGTCCGCTGCCTATGATACAAGGGACAGTTTTGGGTCATACCGTAATGCTGAAACTACTCCCAAAATTATTCCCAGGAGGTGTAAGAAAATTACAATTTGGCTACAGCTCTGGAAAGAAGCTTGATTTGCACATTCTTACTTTCCAAGCAGCCGTTGGCCAGATGCGTATTTTTCAGCTCAGGTCTCAGATCATAGATTTGACTAACTAGTTTTCAGCTTCTCAGTTTTATAGCGGCTCAAGTCCTCAGAGTACATCACGCCATCACGCGAGAGAATTCGTTGGAGAGCAAGGAAAAATCGAGACTGGAAAGAAAGAATACATTTCAATTAACATTTTTTGGATGCAAAATGCTTGAGTAATGGATATAAATTCTTTTCTGCATCATTAAACTTACCCATTGAAAACAGACAAGTGAAAACCAACATCCAGATAAACCATATCCTCTGCTGCTCACAAGCTGGGACCAGAAATAAGAAAATGAGTGATCACCATTTCAGTATATGTGACCCGGATAATATTTGAAACAGATAACGGAACAACTAGGTGTCTACCATCAATAAAAGGGCACCAAAAGCAAGACATCCTGTCATTGACAAGCTCAGAAATTTAAGATCTCGACCGGCCTGCACAACCATACAGATTGCATGAATTTGAGCATATTCTATATTTTATGAAAGCATAAATCCATAAGCAACTTATACCTACAGAACTATCAATTCATTAAATATCTATTTTAGATAGCTATGTCACGTACAAATATATTTTCCAGTATTGTTATCTATATTAGATATTTCCAGTAATGTGATTCATATTATTTTCTATTTTGTTCATTAAGTATAGTTATTTTATTTTACTTTTATATGATTTAGGTTTTCTCAATAATGATTTGAAAGAAACTCAAGGAAAATTCTATTCCTAGAATCAAGAGTCGCATATTACAAACAGAGTAGCCCACTTATTTGTGATTTTGATAACCTCTCTGTCAGGCATAAGCATATCACAGCAATGCAGTAAAAGTCCCCCATTGATATAAAAATTACAACTTATATGTGATGTAGTAAAATAGAGAGAGAAACACAATCAATCATTAGAAAAAAGAAGACATTCAGATCTTAACTCAAACCAGACATACCATCAATGTTCCTTCAAGGCTATGAGTACAAGGTGTCACAGCCAATGCGAAGAAATAAGGTAAAAGCACCTTGTGCATCTGCATGACGATAAGATTTAATGTCAATCCACAAATTCCTAATTTGCAGTTTCTACCATCCAATTCCATGCCCATTAACTTCAGTACAATAGTATTGAAGCAAAACACTATTTAGTTTTGAATAAGTAAAAACATAGGTAAAATTTTCTTTTTAAGTCTTAATTCCAAAAGAGAGGAAGGGATTCAGAGATAATGCCCCTCTAGTCTAAAAAAGAATTCTTAGCTTATTGATAATCTTAAAATGTTAGACTGAGAGAACCTACTGCTCTAAGAATCCTATACTTACTCAATTGTAGTTGATCACAAAACATAAACAGAGTTCTTAGAATCAAATCTATTGCTAGTAAAAGGAGCGCACACACTGTTTTGTTAAATATGATTCAGAGCAAAGTTGAAAAATCGACGCATTGGATTTAATAATATGTCAATAAAGAACAACCAGTAACAGTTCCTCTGATCATGATATCAAATTATCACAAAAGTTATTTTAACAGAAAACAGAAGATAAAAAAAAAAAAAAAAAAAAAAAAAAAAAAAAAAAAAAGAAAACCACTTGTAAA
>CANUEY010045458.1:0-11371 GCA_948099555.1 Croton setiger
TTTTCACGACTAAACCATGAATTTGATTTACAAATTCAACATCTTTCTTGCAAAATAATCCAGACAAAACAGCTACAAAAGAAGAAAAAGAAATCATTTCAATGAGATACTAATTCCACTTCAGTATAAATTGTTAGGAAGCTATTGGATTCATCTCCAAATACAAATCTTCCTATAAAAAAAAAGAAAATAAACTGCATAGATTTCACATATAACCATATGATTACAATGAAAAACAATGGAAATTTGTGTATATTTGCCAGAAACAAGACTCAAATGCTTATGAAATTCAGATATATAACATGCCTTATTAAGTACTCACGGCATCTTCCATGGTGGCACGCCAACCTTACATAGACGTTAAACTAAATCTAAGTCTATCATTCTCACCATCTTTTGAAAATTTCTCTGTTTTAGGAGTATACCCGCCTCTACTTGAAAAGGAGAAAGTAATAAGAAAAGGTAAGAGAAATGCACCACCAACTATAGAATCAGCAGAAAAAACAAATATAACTACATAAAATACTATTTATGATCACAAAAATCAATATAGCTGCAGTAAATAATTCAAATTCATCCCCAGAATTTTATACTTTCAGTTAGAATTGAAATTCATTTAATGTAAAATCAACTAAATTATAAGACAAAAACCTTAAACGAACTAAATTAAAAGTCTAATTCCCAACCCAACCAGTCTTTCGAATTGTTTTTTTTAAACTCAAAGTAATAGCTCAGAAATTAAAAGACATTTCTTCTACAAAACTAAGGATTCAGTCCACTGTTGATCAAATCATATTCCAGCCATAACAAACGAGTAGTATATAGTCACAAGAATAGTAAATCATTTCTAAAAATGATAAATGAAACATCAAATACCAGTCAATGTCCAAGAACAACTTGAATCAGGCAAGTACAAGATACTCAAAGTTAATTTGATCTAGAACTAAGAGAAGAAGAAAAAAATGGAGCACTTTCCACAAAAATAAAGCTGTACAAATCAATAGAAAAAAGTCAAATTTGAATGCAATAACCAAATAAGATAAGATCGAATCGAAATTGGATTTATTTTGTAAGACTTACAGTTTACATAATCATGCGCAAGCAAAGGGATTAATAAAATTGACCATGTCCAGTTTGAAAAAAATATCATTTCACGCTAAACCAAACAGAAAGCCTGCAGGAATTCAGGTACATCATCAGAGCTTAAAGATTCAACCTTTTCTCATCATAGACTGAAATTCTTATTCTTATGTCCTGAACAACATCATATGCATCACGAGACTGAATTGCTTACAAGCTTATATAATGCAAGAATCACAGACACGGTAAGAACACTGTTCTTTCCTTTTCAATAGGGAAGACCCACCATTAGAGCATCTAATCCACTACAGAAAGTAAAGAACATATCATGAATAAAAATAATGAACCGCATTTCTAAAAGCTCCAGAATTTACATGTGATTGCATACAAGTTTTCACATTTTATACCAGTAACATTTCACAAATTCAAGCATTTAACAAATGCTTTAGCATCCAAAAAAGAGCAATTTGAAAAAAGTAAAACATGAATCTCCGTAACTTATATTTTCACCAATGAGTTCTCTCTAAACATTTTCACACATGGAAATTGGGACGAACTCACGGCGGAAAACGCTCTCCCGAAATAATCAGCAAATCTCATGAGATTTTCACCCATGGAAATTGGGTCATTCTTCAGATTCAACCAATGTTTCTTTCTCAATTATTTGATAGTCATCTACAGCTTCTTTCCCCTCAGTTATTATTATTATTATTATTATAAAAGTGAGACAGTTAATGTGGTCTATAAAGAAATTTTCAGAAATCTGTCTGATAATTTGCATTAAAAATTTTTTAACTCTCTCATTATAGAGAAATTTTTTAATCCTCATAGAAAACAACTAATTTAGTTACACGTTCCGCGCATTGCGCGGGTACAAAATCTAGTTATTTGAATTAATAGAGAGGGTTATTAATTTGAATAAAATAGTTGAAGACCAATTTAGAATTAAAGATCTAATTTAATATTTATAATAAATGCATAAAATTAATAATTAATATCTTTACATCTGTAGATCAATCACCATCATGAGTAATAATCTATCTCTACGTTGCATAATTGATGCAAACCAATATACTTAAATTTTATTATACTGAAATCATGTATGAGAATTATTCTCACTTAAGCAAATAAGATATACGTTCTTTAAAAGTTTGCTATGTTTTCTTGATAAGAATACATGTGTTAAAGATAGGAATAATTGTTAATCATATAAATGACAAATAATGGTTGCATATTTAATGCATGCCAAAATATTTTTTTTTTTTAACTTTAAAAGGTAATGTTTGTACATAAATGATAGTACTATTACCTTTCACCCTAAAAGAGTTATGAGATTAATAAGTTAGTATGTGAATCTCTAAAAAAATAGTTCCATAGTTAGAAATCTTTACTACTATCCTAATTGCTTAACAAATATAAGGAGCTCTTGAGAAGTGGATAACTCTTATTCTTCTATTCAATTTTTTAAGACAAATGTCTAAGTAAAACAAGAAGAAATTTATTAAGAGTTTAAATAGACAAAGTTGTCATATAAGATAAAAGTTCTTACTATTATGTTATAGTAGTGGAGGATATGTTAGAAGGAACTGCAAATAAAATTCTTGTTAACTATAAAAGTGAAACTTACTTTTCTAGTATGTTTTGAATGAATTTAATTTTTTACGTCTATGATTTTAGTTATTAGATAACAAGATTTATTTTTTATATTTATAGAACTATGAAGAAGTAAAGAATAATAGAAAATTAAATAAAGAAAATAGAGACTAATAACTAGTGTCAAAAAGTGAGAGATTGCTATATTGAGTTATAAGTACCTATAATCTTTATTGGTTTTAGGCTTGCATTAGAATTAAATAACTTTTATTTTATTTAATATTTTGAAATTTTTCTTTCACAATCCATGATTAAATTTGAATAAAATAATTAAATTTATATTTTAGAAACAATAGTTGTTTAAAATAGTTAATTATGAAATAGAAATTCAAACAACATAGTTTTTACGATAATTTTTATTGAAGGTCTACGTTTAATATAAACAATAAAAATAGAAAATTATATTTCATTATATTCATTAATAATCTTATTTTATTTCGTTATAATGAATTAGATAAAATTTAAATCAGAATTTTAGAAAAGTTCTAGAAATTTTGAATTAAATAAATTAATTGGTCATAATATTAAAGTACATTTATTTGATCAATGTGAATAATACTTCAATCAACTAGTTTTTAAGAATATGTGATTTTTTTGTTTGATAACACATCGATCTGATTGAGTGTTAAAACATAAAGTGTGCTATATGAGATATAGTATAATCCCTGTTGAGGCTTGGAGACCTCAATCTTTCTCTTCTAAAGTTATCCTTTATTCATACTATAACATATCTTCTTGATTTTGTTACATATAAAATCTATTGATAGGATTCCATATAAGATATGGACAAGTTAAAATATTTAGATTATCATTAAGATTTGAAATTATAATACTTATACAAAGTATTGTTATTTGATATAATAGGAGTTATATTAAATAAATGGAAGTTTGTGAGATATCCAAAATAATCTATTGGATTATCATTTCTATAATCTGTTGAGAGAAATATCATTTTTTTCAAAACTTATTTTCTTACAAAGGGATTTGATCCTTAAAGGAAACAGCGAGAGCTAGAAAGAACTTGAAAAGTTCAAAAATCACAAACTAACACATGGAACAAAAAACAAAAGTTGTATCATTAGAGATATGCAACAAAAAGCATAAGATGAAAAACTACCTTAAAGATTTGTATGGATATGTATTGTGCCTTACAGAATTTTTTTATTTATAAAAAAAAAAGCTAATGATACACAACTCATACTTGATGAGCCTAAAAAAATGGAGAAATGTACAACACTGTGATACATTAGTAATTTTGCTTGTAGAAGTCATTATAGACTTAAGCAAACTTCACGGAGTTGAACCTTCTAATTTAATAAAATGTTCAAATAGTTGAATTCATTAAAATATGGAGGAATTTTGTGTGTATAAAAAGGTTAGTGGGAGTATAGTTGTGTTTCTCATACTAAATGTTGTGCCATTATTATAAGAAATAGTGTATCAATATTTTAGTCTATGAATTATATTATCTATATACATTCTTTATAATTGATATAGAATAAATAACCTATATTCTAGAAATGTTAATCTATAGAGATAAAGATTGTTAAGTTTATTCTATTCCATTAAGTTAATTAGATCTTAAAATGATTTAGCCTAAAGGAAACCAAGGAATGGATATCCACATATGTCACATAGAGAATGTCTCTCCAATTGACAAGTGTGTTAAGACACAAGTCAAAAAAAAAGGCAAGAAAATAGTTTTCATGTGCTTTTGTTATAAGATTCATATTGTATGTAATTTTAATTTTAGACTTTTTGTGTATTATGCATCAAGCATAATAAATAATAAAAAGTGATGATCACTAAATTATTATTATTATCAGAAATGTTATTGAGTATTTATGAAATACCTAAGAATTATTTCTCAAACTAAGGAGAGACTAATGCACTATAAGTTCATAGGTATTTAGATATCAATGTTTCGTCAAATGTTGACAAAAGAAATTTATTCAATGATATAATTTTATTTTGAATGGCGATTTCGTAAGTTGAACAGGTTCCAAAAGGAAAGTCACTATACATTTTACAAATAAAATCTAGTAAAGCTCTATGTTTAGGACAAAAGAAATTATTTGAATTGATTCGTTCATTAATGAACTATGTGATGTTCCTACTATTGTTGAACCAATAATTGTTTATTGTGCCAACACTTAAGCTATTGTAAAGGAGCATAGATCTCGATATTGATCCAAGCATGTATTTAAGTGATTATAATTGATTTGAAAAATCAATATAAGATGTAAGTATAACGTCCTCTCTTATACCTTACGTTATAAAACATGTCATATTTTTTTTATCACATTTTAGATCTTACATTAACTTAAGTCCATTTCAAGCAATTTATAAATCATATAACAAAAGCATAAATCAGAACTCATACCAATATATTACAAACCATATTTACGTGTCACATTGCCTGTTTATCCCAAAACTCTATTAACAAGACATATACATAATATTCATATGCCAAAACATGTAATTATGCAATACAAACATAGCATAAGACAAAAGATATATGCAGGAGATACAGATGTCGTGGTGTGAGGGAAAGAGGCCTAGGTTTCAACTGTACCGACCTGTGCATAGACCAGTGAAGTCTCAGTATTTCACTCAAACAGCAGACCTAAAAACAATGGTGCGATTTGTGTATGTCGCAAACTCAGCAAGTGCTAAACATAACTATATCATATAACAAAATATGGCAATTCATCAAAGACATATCAACACTGTTCAATTTTAGGTCAAATATAACATATATTTCAGAATCATATCTTAAAATGCATAATGACATGTCATTCCTTTTTCTTTAGTTGTGATTTATCGACCAAGTGTTGCCCTGGGAATTTCACGGCATAGCAGTAACCACAGCTGGCCAACAAACCTGTAAGACCGGAATATATCGTTGGTCAAAAAGGGATCCGCAGATTAACCTTTAATATGCTGTATACACCAGATCATTCTACATTGTATAGGACCCGTAGGTTTTTCTATAACATATCAGACCAGTAGGCCTTTCCATCAAATCATAGAGGAAACCGTAGTTTCTCAAATGTGAAATCTGCAAACACTGGCAACGATAATCACAACAGCCTTATTTAAGTTCTGTGAACATGTACTTGTAAATCATACTTATCATATCGTCATGCTTCATATAATCATATAAACGGGTTTCATTACCGGTAAATATCAACATATAATCTAGATCACATAACTCAACTTGTCGGATTTCAGTAACGTCTCAGGAACCACAAACATAGCAATTCATATATCACATATATCTAATTGACCGGGCTTCAGTACCGGTCCAAACAGTTTATCCAAAAACATTTAACAGCAGTTCATACCTCATAGGTGATCAGATCTCAATTCCAATCTATACAGCTCAATATATCATGATAGGTAATATCACAAAGTTCATATCAATCACATATAAGTAAGTGATTTTAGCACTTAACTCACTGCTGTGAACTCGGGTGGCCCTCGGGTTCCTTACCCCGCGCCGCTCGAGAACTCGATGCGCCTATAATGCATAACATAACAATGATGTTCAAATAACCAAATCAGAAATCCATATATGCTGTGATGCATGATTTCATATTTAATTTCTATGTTATCTCTGTTTAAAATTAAATCCATATAATTCCATAATGAAAATTATTTCATAACATTATAAACATATTTATAAAATCTCAATTTATCATATAATAATTATAATTAAGAATAATTATAATTATTAAAACCAAAACTATATTTCAATAAACCAAACAAATAATTAACACCAATTTCATACTTAAATCCTTTAACCAAACATTTAAATCTGAATTTTCAGCCTCAAGACGATCTTAAAATAAATTTTTGACGTCAAAAACGGATTTAGAACGTCAAAATTAGGCTGGAAAGGCTAAAACATAATTTATAAAAATTTTCGGGTCAAAGTGCAATTATTAAAAATTGAGGGACCAAAATGCAATTATCCAAAAATATCAAATCTGCCTAAAAGGGCCATTTTGCAACATTTCAGTAACTACAGGGGTTAAATTGCAATTTCCATAATTTAATTCTGCCGGACTAAATTGAAAACATGTGAAGATTCAATCTGCAGGACTTAATTGCAAAAACATATAAAGTTCAATGGGTTAAAACAAGGTTTACTGAAATCCAGGCACCAGAACAACTATTTTCCTCAAAACGCACAACCCTGTGTCGTTTCACTCGCGCGCCCTGCAGAGATCAAAACGCAAAAACTGCGTGCGGTTTGGCTCCCTCGCAGCAGCTCACCCGCGAAAACGCACGCCCAATGTGCCGTTTTGGACCTTTTTCTACCCCTCGACAGAAACAGTCCAGAAGGTCTGCTCTGTTTTTCTCGATAGGGTTTTTCGGCCAAATTCACCATTTCCAACCACTTTTCCGGCCAAAACTCAACGTAAAACTTTAGCTTAACCTTCCCAACAGATTAAAACTTCCCACGCACACGAAATTTCCTTTATTTTCTCTCTTTTTCCCACTGTTCACGATTATCCCCTGTTTTCACTATCCTACTGTTTTCTCTCTTTTCTGGCCAACCCAACGGCCTTCTCTCTTTCCTAACCTCTTCCTCACCTTCCCTAGATACCAAGGAACATAACCCAACAAGTATTTTGGCTGCTCTTTCTCTTTCCTCTTCTGTTTTCTTTCTTTCTTTCTCTCGTTTTCTCTTAATTTCTTTTCTCTTTGATAATGCTTCTGTTTACACACCAGTTAACCCCTTCCAGACCCTTAACCTAAACATACACATCATGCTTTAACTCTTTAAACAGCCATATAACACCTCCTCCTTGCTTATTAACCAAAAACTCACTTAAACATACTAAACCTATAACTTAGGGTTTTCTTATAACCCTTCGAATTTCTCTTCCCAATTCTGTCCATTTCCACCTCTAAATTCTGGATTTCAGTAACATTTTATGGTCAAAATAATTAATATAACATATGGGTGAATTTTTGTAAAAATCGGAATCCAAAAATGAGTCGTCATTCGGTCGGTGCCCTAAACTGACTCCGAAGCTCGACGTTTTTCGCGGAACCGAAACCTTATGACGTCGTCGCAAAATTAGGGTTCCAAAACTCTTTAAAACATATTCATAAACATTTCAAAACATATCAAAGTTATTTGGTTCATATTTTACACGATTTCGGCATTTTCCGATCGCACGGGTCTAAAAACCCTAATTAGCTCCGTTTGTGTCTTTCGACGGCAAACGAGCCTATAACATAACTTATTTTCCTTATCTAAATCATAAATCATCATGTTCATATCATATAATTCATAATTAACTTGTTTATCAAATTAAATCATAATGCATTTTAATGAAAATGCATGAAATGACGTCGAAACGACGTAGGGTTTAGGGTTGGAATGTCACAGTAAGATAAAGTACATATCCAATATTAAGAATCTTATAGATTCTTGTACTTAGGCATTGATGCATTTCAAATTAGATTTTCATATGAAACTTATGAGATAAGACATATGAATGATTGGCCTTAGTACAAGTAGGAGATTGTTAGTTATATGTCCTACAACCAATCTAATGGTTGTATGAGGTTAATATTTATTCATGTATTTTAGTTAATAACAAGAAATTTATTTATCTTTAATGTTCAATTAACTAAATCTTGAGTAAAGGAAATTATAACGTAGTTATGAAAGCTTTAAGAGTGAGTTAGTTTCCAAGTGATATTTGGGGTCCCTTTTTATAAGAAAGTTGAGGTGGTGGTGATATGAGAATTCCGCGTTCAATAGGATTCAATGGGCTTTATGAATGTTAGGGCTTAAGTGGCATTTATATTCTCGGGGTCAAGTGTCTTGCTAGCATTGGAAGGCTATTCGGGCGACCTCTTCACTAGGTAAAGGTCAAGGTAGGCCAAGGCGAAATTAGGCCAAGATCCTCCCCTTAAAGGCTACCTCCGGACAGCACCCTCACCAAGACTCCTTAGTAGGTCATCTTTTAAGGAGTTGGTTTATAGATGTCCCCTCGTGGGTCCAAGTCATTCCATATCTTGGTTTAATCAATAACCTTCAGAGGTCAGCCATAACTAGCCGCCTCATTCTCACTATAAATGTACGAATGTTAGTTTCATTTCCACAACCTTAATAATGTTACCTTATGAGTTCTCAAACTTTGGCTAACTAGCCACAGACAATTCGAAAGTGATACGATTTTGAATGCTAGGCCCTTTCTCCTGTACAAACTAAAAATAGGCGACCTCCCTTAGAAGAGGAACTCTTTCCAAATCTACATCTTAAGAAGGTCTCTTATACGAGGCGTTGGATAGACAAAGAAGAAGTTCCAAATGAGATGCAGAGTACCAGAAGTTATTAGATGAAACATATCTTGCATCTCTATCAACCGTTTTATAGAGATCTCAGCAGTAATTATATGCTTGGCTATGTTCCTTAATCAGCTGATTTTAGAATTGAGTTCTAAGAGCTTTTTGTGCTAGATAAGCAATTAATCCACATTCAGAGTGGCAAGAATCTCCTTTCTTTTAGTTAAGATAGTCCAGCTTCTTCACTCCCTACAAATTCGACCCCTTCACTAATGCGATCAACAAGGAAGTAGACATTGGAATTAGCTTGTAGTTTTCAAAGGTTTTTATATTTTATACTTAACAATTTTCGGTGAAATATTAACTTTGTACCGGCGACCTCTAGGTCACCTTTTCATGATGTAAATGATTGTTCATCCATAAATGAATTTGTTTTTCTAAACTCTACTGTTTTTGTTATATTAAGACTCTTTATTTTTTAGTCAATGTATCACCCAATATACACATACTCAGAATAATTTTGTCATATCAACAAAAGGGTTGACCTTATAAAGCGACCCTCGAATTATAAGTAGATTAAGCAATTAAAATGATAAGTCGACCTTCATCTTTGCAACCTCAAAGCTATTTTATTTGGATGTATTATAAATCAAACTATCATAAATGAGTTTTCCATTTTCCGAAAAATTTCGATCTTTAGGGCCTATACTCCCCATTTGGTAAATTATTTATACGTTTATAAATGTTTGCACTTAAGCATTTTTTCAAACAATCTTTAACTCTTAAAACATGGCCCTCAAAAAATAAGGAGTACGTCATTTATGTAAGATCTCGTACTGCCAGTTTCCCACATTGCAACCTTGAGGTCACCTATTGCCATTTACATTTTGGACACTTCTAATAAGATATAGAGAGTAAGTAATATCATAACTGAACTATAAGAATGAAGTAGCTCAAATAAAGAACATAGAGTAGTCAATGAGTATATTTACAGAAATATTATGAAGCATACCTTTCTCCGTAAGGCAAACTTTGTCGCCCAAGCACATGAGGAGCAAGTCACCCATGCGAGGTGTTGATCCTTGTGGCCCAAGTGTTTGAGGAGATTAGTCGCTCATACATGGTGTTGAATGTATGGCCAAAGCACATAGGAGCAAGTCACGCATATGAGGCATTGATATTATATAACCTGAGCATGTGAGGAGCAGGTTACTCATATGAGGCACTAAAACTATAGCCCAAGCACATGGGAGCAGGTCATGCATGTTAGGCATTGATATTATATGACCAAAGCGTATAAGAAGCAAGTCGCTCATATGAGGCATTGAAAGTATGGCCCATGCACATAAGAGCAGGCTGTGTATGTGAGACGTTGATATTAGATGGCCCAAGCTTATAAGGAGCAGATCGTTCATACGAAGAGTTAAAAGTATGACCCAGCCATATGAGATCAGGTCGTGATATTATATAGCCCAAGCATATGAGGAGCATGTTGCTTATACGAGGCATTGATAGTATGACCAGGCATATCGGAGCAGCTCGCGCATGTGAGTCGTTCATATTATATGGCCCAAGCGTTTGAGGAGCAGATTGCTCATATGAGGCGTTGAAATTATGCCTTGGCATATGGGAGAAGGTTGCACATGTAAAGCATTGATATTATACTCTTTGGGCAGGGCGAAGCTTAACAGTCAAGAGTCTTAAGCTCCGACCCAGGCGCAATCCAGAATTGAAGTTAAATGGCCTTTTACTGGTTCATCATCTCGGAGCATGAGCATTGTGTTTTGAGAGGCTGAAGGTCGATTCCCTTACCAGTCTAGAACCAAATTGCAGCGATCCTTCTGAGGATAGTATATTGATCTCTCGAGTGGTAATAGGTTGGTACCCAAGGGTTGAGGAACGAGTGTCTTTCTTGAGAAAAATAAAGCATACATAAGGTCACATTATTTCATAAAATGACAAAGCATACTGTTGACGCGCGAACAGCAACGGAATTCCTCCCGTGATCGAGAGGGTTTTTCGCTAAGCCGATTTCTTTTTCAAAGAAAGTGTTCAAAGGTTCGGTTTGGAAACCGAAAATGGGTTTAGGCGATAAAAAGCCGTTTTGGATGTTGCCGAAACTAGTCGGTCTTAAAAATCATTTTTGAGTCGCCACCCATATCGGGAACCGGTTTTTACAAAAACCATAAAAATTCATTTGACTCCGTTTTGAAAAATTTGGATAAGGCACAAAAATCCGAACCAAAGATTTTGGGTAAGTGGGTAGGGTACGTTAGCCGAAATTACAATTTCGACTAACGCCCGGTTTAAACCGGCCTCCAAAAAC
>CANUEY010045486.1:0-29217 GCA_948099555.1 Croton setiger
CCGAAAACCCTAATTAGCTCCGTTTGTGTCTTTCGACGGAAACCGAGCCTATAACTCAACTTGTTTCTCTTATTCAAATCATTTATCATCAAATGTAATTCATATAATTCATATTTAACTTATTAATCACATAATATCATAGTACATTTTGATGAAAATGCATAAAATGCATGAAATGACGTCGATTTGACGTAGGGTTTGGTTTGGGGTGTCACACATATGACACTCCGTTCAGCATAAGACGAGCGGACACTCAGATATGGCGACTATTGGACACGGAGGATGCCCAAACTCTGAACTACATCGACGAGATGGGTTTCGGGCCGGTGCGAAGAATAGGGTCCATATACTACGATTGGGCCCTATTGTCTGCTTTGGTGGAGCGGTGGCGACCGGAGACGCATACCTTCCACCTGTCTATCAGGGAGGCGACCATCACGCTGCAGGACGTGGAGGTTATTCTCGGAGTCCTTGTAGACGGACGGCCGGTCAGCGGTCGTTTTCAGAGACCCGGGGTTGGGTGGGCCCAGTATTTTACTGATTTCTACGGGTTCGAGCCGGCCGAGGTTGATATCAGGGGTAGCAGGATTATGCTCCGAAACATAATCGCTCATCTGCTGACGCCTCTAGAGTCCACAGCGCCGAAGCACGTTTTCCAGCAACGTGCTCGCAGCTTCGTGTTGTGGTTACTTGGAGGTTTCCTCTTTTGTGATTCCTCCAAGAATAACACGTCGCTGATTTTGGCGCTCATGCTTGAAGACCTCACTGGCTGTCGACAATTCAGTTGGGGTAGTGCCGTCTTGGCGTTTTTCTACCGGAACCTGTGCCAGGCAGCGATGGGTTCCTCTTATATCAGATTGTTTGCTGGTAGTCCAGGTAATTATTTCAATTTCAAAGATTTTAATGTATTTTAAAATGTTTAGGCTTTAGGTTTTTATAATTAGTTATAAATTGTTGGTTTACAGGTTTGGGCGTGGGAGAGGATCGCCACCCTTCGACCTACGCTCCCGGGTATGCATCCTCCGGTGATCCACAGATGTCCATATGAACATAGGTATGTATACAAAAATATCGCATTTATAATTAGTTAAAATTTTACAATATTTTAGTAAATGACATTTATTTTTGCTATTTCAGTCATTGGTTTTTGCATTTAAATTTTTGTTTAGATGGCGCATTATGAAAAATGTTCAGGACATTACCAGCCATAACTTACTGGGGTACAGAGATCAGTTGGCAGTCATAACAGCTGCTGAGATATGTTTTATTCAGTTATCATTATTTTCCTTTATTTTACTTTATTTTTCTAGTATGGTTTAGTATATAATTATATATATTCGGCAGTTTATGTGAATGTCGTATGGAGAGCAACTGCTGTATGCTCTCCCGCCCCAGTGCAGAGCGGGGCGTGAGATTTGGACCACCGTCACTCAGTTAATATTTATTGAGGTGGTCGAGTTCCACGTCCCGAACCGGACGTTGAGACAGTTCGGGTATCGTCAGGAGATACCCGAACCGACTCTGCTACTGGGTGCGGATGAGCACAAGCTTACACAAGATCAGGCGGATTGGACGACCGAGCGAGGACTGGCTCTTATTCCACCAGTCCTCTGTCGCACGGTGGGAGGATCGACACAACACATTGGCAACCGGAGATTTCATCAGCTCTGCAGAGGCTTCGCGGGAGTACCTCGCATGGTTCTAGGAGAGAACAGTCCGCTTCATCAGCAACCCGGAGGAGCGGAGGACTGTAGCTGCAGCTCCTGGTTATATCGGATCTGCGGAGGCATACACAGCTCTAGTAAGTTATATTTATAATTTTTGGTTTTTTAATTTGGGTTTTTAAAATGTTACATATATTTGTTGTCTGTGACAGGCTAGAGCATCATTAGAAGTTCTGAGAGATGCGCTGGAGTATCAGCAACGACTTCTCACTCTGGGGAGCAGACACGAAGATATGGCGGAATTCGTTGCTAGAGTCATTGATGGTCTCCAGCGGGGGTTGCAGACCCAGCAGACGCAGCTCGACGCCGTCCCCAGCCAGACATACGTTCCTGTTTCACAGGAACAGCCGGAGCAGTAGAGGCAGAGGCCTCTCAGACGGGTCGGGCGGGGAGGACGGCGTCAGATGCATCCTCCGGCAGCATCATCGGCTCCTCCAGCAGCAGCCCCAGACGAGTCGGATTCCTCCCACCAGATTGGCGCTTATTTGATGGAGGTCTCTTACGATGCAGACACGGTTCCACAGACACCGCTCCATGAAGCGGCATCAGCAGCCGGTGAAGCGGAGCAGAGGAGTCAGGAGTCGGACTTTGATGTTCCCTTAGCGCTCCGTAGATCGCCCCGACAGAGGAGATTTCCGAGATATCCCGGATCCTCCCATGCTAAGGAAAGACTTGGGCGGAAGGATTCGGATAAGTAGTTCATTTTTATTTGTAATTTTCTTTTTGTTATAAATATTTGTAATCTAATATTTTTTTAAATATTATTAATATTTTGTTAGTTGTATTTAATGTATGTCTATCGTTGTTTGAGTTTTTTATAAATAGAAAGTGAATTCATAGTAATTATTAAATTATAATTTTAATCTAGTTTTATAATAAATTGTAAATTAAAATCATATACTAATTTCATAATATAAATTAGTAGTTCGCATACGAAATATGTGAACTATTAATTAATTATAAATTTGCATAAATTTTATACTAACTACTAATTATTTTCTATGCGAAAACTCTAATTTTGTCCACCTTTTAAAATTATTTCATATTTATGTCCACTAACAATTTTTTAACTCTATGCATGAAAAGCACCCTGTGGATAACTGAACCGAATATTTTCAATAACGTTAAACAGTTAAACGATTATAAATCGATACGGTTTTTGGTTTTCCTATTTATGTATTTGGTTAATCCACATTTTCTAGAATCGGTTCCTCAAATTCTCACCCATATTTATATATGGCAAAAATTTAATAGGGGCTGATATAATGTTAAATTATAAATAAGAATATTGCTAAAAATATACATACACACAATATGAATCAAGATCATTAATCCAATACCTAACTAATGTAGCGGATCAGTCCCACCTTTTTATTATTTTGTTTTAGATGTACTACTTCCTGAAAAAGTAAATTGCTGAACAAGTGATTTCATACGGAATTATAAATAATCATCCTTTAGTTTGTTTAATTATATATTATCTAATAAAATATAATTAAAATATTCTAAATATTCTTACCATAAATATTTTTAGATATAAAAATAAAAATAAAATATAAATTACTCTGCAATTATTAATAGAATTATAAACATATAAACCTGAGTTTGAGTTGAATTTTAATAAGTTGATAAAATATTTAATACAAACTATAAAAATACGAATTTAAATAGATTGGATTACATGATAATAACTACTCCTTTCATATTTTAAAAAAAAAATTGTTATTTAACTGGAAAATTAGTTAAACCAGCATATAGTAATAAAATATTTCATTTCAATTATTTAGAAAGTACAACATATAGAAAAAGAAAAGAATTTGAAGAATGAACTTCAATTGGGAATACGGAAGTAGAGTGGGATGGGATTGTGTGGAGCAGGTGGGGAGTCCCAAACTGAAAAAGCACTAGCACTGTTCATCCAATTCTTTGTGATTTCTGGGTAATGACGATCTATTACATCTTTTAGGCTCTCTGTAGTATTAACCCATTCAAGTCCCTTCTTTGTGTAGGTTTCTTCATTGAAATTGGCTGTAAAAAATCTATCAGCTTCAAGCCTCCTGCAATTCACCCAATTCAATATTTAAATAATCGAATCTAAACATGTTTTCTAAATATGTTATGTGAATGTTAATTACCTTGTTGCCATCACAAGGAATATAAAAAAAGCAGTCTCGCTAATGGCAAATCCTTTGATCTTCTTTTCTGCCATAAGACCCACCAGAAGATCCAGTTCTTCCACGTCGTTACCGTACACCTCATTCAGTATTTGGATTGCTTCTTTATCATTTGTCAAATCTTCCCATTTGGTTATGGGTATTTGCAGCATTGACCTACGGAATTCGTTGTACCTTGCGACTTTCCTTTCTCTGTCTCTATAAACTGTATAATAAATAATTGATTAATTAATCATAAGATTTAGCGGTAATTATTTTTTTAAGGAAAGATTTAGTGGTGATTATTAATTAAGCATAAGGCATGAAGATTAACACTAAATTATTTTTTTTTTTTAAAAGATTACCACCAAATCTATATATTCAATCATAAAATGTTAAATATTAAACTTGTTAAGGAAAATATAAATATTATAAATAAATACTTCTAAGTTAATTAAAAATCAAATTAAAATATTTTCATAAAAGCAGTATAATATTAGATCATATTCAATAGTTTTTATATATAATTTGATTCTCAATAATAATAAACATTAAAATGATATAAGTACAAATTATTCTACTCATAAATTAAGTATATATTTTTTGAAAATATTATTCAAAAGTCTACTAATCATAATATAAGCTATTTAAAATTTCAGTTTAATTTTTAAATAATTTGATGTTTTATTAATTTTTAGATTTTATTTTTTTAAGGATTTTAAATTTTAGTTAATGACGGTTTCTGCAATACCTTCAAGAGCAGGTAGGTCCACATGATCAGATCTATCATGGCCGTTGATGTCATGTGCTATAAGATCCCTTAGCCACATGGGATAGTTGAAGAGCTCCAGGGCTCCACAAGCTTGGTGACCCATTGATACCATTTGTTTAGTAAATCCAATATGATCTAGAACTTTTTCTCCTTCATGGCCTAAGAGGGTTTGCATGGGAATCCTGTAATTATAAACACACATATAGTAAGATTAGCTATAAAGTATAGAATCTTAAAATTGGAAAAGGAATGTTCGCAAAGAAAGGTAAAAGGTCTACTCTTCGAGCAAGGGAAGAGATTTGTTGGCCGCAGGTTTAGCGAAAATGTCTTTGACGAAAAGATGGTCTGGTAAAAGGGAATGCATTCTATAGACGCTCACGAATTCTTCAGTTAAGGAATAAGGTACACCATAATTTTCTGGTTTCTTCATGCCCACTATACCTCCCAAAACAGCTCCTCCAACATGCCCAAATGTATCTTTAAATTTCTTCCCCAGCAATCCGTACCTGAAAATATGATTAATCAATACATTTAATTTATCGCTCTATTTCTTCAATGTAGAGATAGATTACAGTAGGAGTAGCCTTAAACAAATTAGAGTATTCGTAAATATTTCGACTCATTAAAAACTTGTTCATATATGTTTATGAATCTAAATAAGCCGAATTCAATTACACAAAAAATTTTATCCAACGAATTGGAAGCCTTGCCTAGTTTATAATTCTACAACTCTAAATAACGGTACTTATTTAGAAAGAAAGAAAATAAAATTATTACCAATTGGCTCGCATTGCTGCTAGTAAAGTGTCAGTTTTCAAGAGCTCGACAGTCCAATCAATAGTGTGAATCTTTGCAATCACAGCTGAGGTTACTAATCGTGCATGTCTGTATAACTCTTCGTCATTCAATTCAGGATATTCTTTCTGAAAAGTCATAATAACAATAACTTATCAACCAAATACTAGCTACTTCATTAAGTAATTTCCAAATGAAAAAATTAGGACATTTTATGTATATAAAATGTCATAAAAAAATTAATTAATACGCAAGATAATAATTTTAGGTTAGGTTTGGTGTGTAATAATGATATATAATAATCATCCTATAAAAAAACAAATAGAATGATACATAATCATAAATAAAAACAAATTTATTAAATTATCTGAACATTAAAAATGCGTAAATTAATGTCAGTTTACCTAATATTTTGTGTAATATACTAGGTTTTGAATTAATAATGAAAAGTTGATAAAAATAATACCTTAAGAAGATCGCAAACTCCATTATGTTCCTTGATAAAGAGGGCCTGCAAGGTGGAGACACCTATCCAGCTATTGCGAACGTCTCCAGATATAGGAATTCCATCTTCGTCTTTAAGAAGAAGTCCATTGTCTGCAATTTTTAGTTTCCCATCTTTGAAAGACCTCACCTTTTTCAATCTCTCTGCATTGCTTCCATATATAACACTTCCATCCCTTCACACGTTATTTTTTCATGGATTAAATAATAAATAAAAATATTATTTGTTCACAAAAAAATTAAGGAAAAGTTACTGTTCATAATTGATATTTAACGAGTCAATTTTTTTATGTAATTACTCTTAAATTTCAGACCTTTGAGCCTATTAAATTATATCGCCATTTGGTCTATTTTTTAATGAATATTCTTAGAATATTTTATCAAATTCTTAATGAATCCGACAGAACATTTTCTAAAAATGGACAGGAATTTATAAATTTTAATAATTATATCAAAATCAAATGACCAAATATTAATATTGATAAAATATTAATTACTAAATATTAAATATTTCTAAAAAGATTTAAAACCATCGAGCACTAGATGAGATTTGGTCTTACCACCAAGGAGTGCGAACGTTTAATCCTCCAGTTTTGATATCATAGAAACCAGTGGACACTTCCTTTGTTTTGTAAAACTTGAATGAACTTAGAGGACACTTGCTCGCTACTTCTTTAGGAGCAGTCAGCACTATCTGCAATATAAAAAAAATTACATAAAAGGCTAATCTTGGACTTATTAATGGGAAAATTTTCTTCAACTTCAAACCATATTTCTTTATATTTAATGGAAAAGAAAGTTTACTTGAATTGATCTCATCCTCAAATTTTTCTCCATTTTCAAATTTTAATAAACTATATTGTTTGGTGCACAGAGGTATTCAGAAAACAATATTTTCAAATTATTCATAATTAAATACAAAAAATAAAAGTTTCATCAATTTAATAATAAAAAAATTATGAATTTTTTTAAAAGGCGTGCAATTATTTAGTAATAGGCGATTAAATAATAAAATTAAATAAATATTTAAATTAAAACATTTTAAAAACAACACTTGACCACTCAAAATTTTGCAACATCATTGCTCACGTCAATGTTTGAGTCCCGGTCCCGGTATTTTATTTATTTATTGCTTTTCTTGTTTATGCAAAAATCATAAAGCCATAATAAGAAATCTTGATTTTTTTTAACCAAGTCACATCGGATCTTGATGTTTATGTGAATAGAAAGTTTAGAAAAATAATAAAATAAATGTATTTATGACAATATACTTATATTTGGAAACTTTAAAAAATTTTTAAAAAAAAATTGAAACTTTAAAAACTTTTTAGTTTGGTGTATGAGAATACCTCATACACCACCGATAGATATAGAAAAGAAATTTTCAGCTCGACTTATAAAGTTAATGCACCAAACTTATGCACACCTATGCAATTTCTACCAGTCCATGTCCATATGCCCCAAACAATAAGGTACATATAGTACAAACCAAAAACTTTTATAACTGGTTGATAAAAAGATGTCTGTACGACACCATGACTGCCTCTCATATGGTGGTCCAGGCTGGGTAAACTCTATATGTTGGCAGAGGTCGCCTATTATAACCCAAGTTCAAGCCAGGCAGGTCAAGGAGGCATTAGACAAGGTCCAAATCTTAAGTCGCGAAACTTTCGCATTGCCTAGAGACCACCCTAATTCACTCATGTATGACCATACAAAGCTCTAGGAGACCTGTAACCTTTTTGCACTTCCAACAATTATTGAAAATAGTAGTTAGAATTTTGATTTAGGTCGAAATATTAAATACTTTTTAACTGTGTTTAGTGGTTGGATGAGTAGGTTGTGAAATATTAATTCCTTCAACTTTTAATTTTTAATGTTTAATAAACTTTTAATATTTAGTATTTAAATGCATGCCAAAACATAATTTAATAGCAAGTGTATTTAGGGTCAGACAACAAATCATGGTTTAAATACTTTCACTCCCAATTTTTTTTTTTTTAAAATTAGTATTTAAATATAAATAAATTTTCTCTTTCCAAAAGAATATAGATAAATTTTCTTCCACTCCAGTGCGATTTTATTTATTCCTATCCACAGCTCTAAACGCTGGAAAAAAGAAAAAACAATGATAAAATCATCTTACTTCAAACTATTGAATTAAAATTTGAAATTATTATTTTACTATTTAAAAATATTAACATTTGATATTACCATATAATATATTGAAATAAATAAATAAATAATTTGTTTAAAAATAAAAATATATAGTTTTTAATCTTACATATATATTATATGATAATTTGTGACTTACAACTAGAGAAAATGTCCGTTTTAGTTATTTCATAATTTTGGGCTTACAACTAGAACATGTAAACCAAATTACTCGAAGCATAATATGGAGTTTAGAATTAAAATCTTAAGACTAAAGATAAGGAATACAATCCAAATAAACCATAAGTTTAATAATAACTTTAGGATTATGAGAATCAGAAACTCGAATTAAAGGGCAGCCAGTTAATTTTTCTTTTTAAAAAAAAAAAAACTATAATTGTTTTACGTGCCATAATTTTTTTTTTTTTTGGTTTATGTGTATGTGTTAAATTACAGAAAGTAAAAAACCTGGTCAGTATCCTCCAAATGATCAACCCAATCATGGATCATAAATTGAATCCACGAAGCAGCTATCATATTGAATTGCTTTCCTGTGTCTATCAATTTTCTTCTGGCCAGTAGTTTTGTAGCTACCACTGCTGGATCTGGCTTTTTCAGCTATCAATCAACCATAAAAAGAAAAAATCCATTAACGCCATTATAAAAAGTAATGATAAGATTAGGGTTTTTTTGCAGTATATATATATATATACCTTGTTTTTCTGATCAACTGGGAGCATATTCCGGCCAAAGAAAGTTCCTTCACCGCCTGCACCTTCATTGAATGGATCATTATATTTCCCATCAGCAGTTCTATATGGAAAATCCGCCGGATTGTAACGAACACCCACCGGAGTTCGGCCAACGTTTAATAAGTTATACTCTTGGTGAAGGTGCCTTCGGGTAACCAAATAAAGAAGCCCTAAAAACACTGGTAACTTAGGCCATATTCCTAGCTTATCAATGGAGTGGATAATCTGCATACATAATTAAAACAAATTTACAAAATGAAAAAAAAAAAGATTAATTACAAAAAAGACATATTAGCAGTTTAATTAGTGGATGATTAGCTTACAAGGAAAAGAAAAGTGTCTATGATAGTCATTTTGGATACAACTGCATGGAAATCTTCATGAATGAAACGATGCAAATGTGAAGATAAGAGAGACTTAAGAGACGACATCAGTAATGAAGCCATTTTTTTTCTTTTTATGCAAAGCAAAATAAAACTTTGTTTGATGAAACTATAATGGTAACATATATGTATTTATAGACTCAGAAAATGGGTAACTTTTTACGAAACAAACAATAAAAAGACTTTTCTAATAACACATGCGTTTCAAGTTTCAACGCCAATAATTTTCCAGAGTCACATGGAGGAAATCAAAAATAAAAAAGATCAAATCAAATTTTAAAGGGCAATTTGAAAATTCCTCGAAAATTATAAATGTATTTTTAAAATTTTAATATCACATTCATTGGACCACTGGCGACATATTAATTTTTTTTTAGTGTTTAAAATAACTTAAATGTTCTTATTTGCTTAGTTATTTATAATTCTACCTACTCCTTATTTGTTTTATAAATTAAAAACTATATGTGGTTTAGTTGTTCATAACAGATGGTGGCTGATAGCAGTTGCTAGTAGCGGATAACTGGTAGTTAATTCTAGTTGCAATTTGATAAAAATATAACTGTGATTGCGAACGTGAAATTATCAATAAGTATATAATTATCTATTAAATATTAGTTTTTATTTTATTTTATAGAGTTAATATAGTCTTAATATGAATCAGCTATCAATTGGAATATAAAAGTTTCGAGTATGAGCTTATTGAAACAACAATTGTTTGAGGTTCTTAATCGCTATCGGCTACTGATTTTAAAATTTATTGTAAAAACTAACTTTTAAATTTCTAATTGCTATCAACCGTGTGAAATAGCTAAGTCGAACCCTATAAGATTTGTAATAGTTATATTTGGTTGGCTATGATTTTCTTGAATGGAACCTCTAACTTTTGCATGTGTACAAATTAATACTTCAAATATAGAATATTAACAAATAAACACTTAGTGCATCCAAAATTAGTGCATGATATACAAGCACTATTTAGAGATCAAAACTGTAATTTTTAAGGCCCGTTTGAATTTTTCTTCAAAAGCAAGGACCAAAACAAAAATTTCCATCTCCTTCCTCATCTGAAATGTAGATCAGACTTCAACTCAAGCGAGACCACCACCGCCCATGGATATTATTGATTGTTGACCTCAAAAGCTAAGAATTTGATTATGTCTTTTTACGTTCTTAAAATTCTTGCATCTTATATGCATCTAATTATTGGTGAAAATCACACCAGAAGGGATATTGGTGTCTAAACCTTAAGCATGTTATTGCTAATCTAAATCATAATTTTGTTTTACTTCAGCAATATCCATTATATCAAAAGATTTTGTAAAAACAATAATCAAACAATCTAAATATCCCATGAAATCAATACATATGGTTCTTCGAAAATTGAAAAAACAACGGCTTTGATCCCTGATCAAGACAAGCATAACTGATTGATTTCTCCATTCCATCCAAGCCACAACTAGGAATAAGGGTTTCGATTTTCTTCAACGGTTGTTTCTGATGGTGAAATTGCAAAGACAATTTGAAGCCAAGCGATAAATGTCTCTGATGAAGAAAATATATGTGCAATGAAATTGTTCCTGCGATTTTTAACCAAAGCAAGGGCAGTTCTTCACTCTCATTTACGTTAAGCAAAAGAGAAACTTGGAAGGGAAGAGAAGAGAAATCAAACTGCTTCGTCTTCATTGAAGTCTAATCTTTTTTCAGATGAGGAAGGAGATGGAAATTTACATTTTGATCATTGCTTTTGAAGCAAAAATTTAAATGAGCCTTAAAATTACAATTTTGAACCGCCAAATAGTATATATTATCACGCACTAATTTAGGAGCGACTGAATATTTATTTATTGAATATAAAATTAAAAGTTGGATTTGGGAGAATCATGAAAGTTGATATGTCCAAAATATTAATTTCGATAATCTCACCTAACACCACCCACCAATCTGCTCTTCTATTTTTAATTACTTGCTGTTTGTTAGTAATTTATCCAAATAAATCAATTTGTGATTAATTTAGAAACTTATTTATATCGCAAGGTTTTTCTTTATATTTTTCTTAATAGTGATAATAATACTATAAAATTTGGATAATGTCACTTTTTTTTTTTTTTTAAGAAAGTAGGATAATATCACATAACAAAGTCATTACCGAATTTCTAATTATAAGGGAGTCATTTAATATATAATCAAGACACAGTGCATACATGGTAAAGTATTAAATGTTTGATGGGGACCTAAAAATAATGAATATGTTATAGGAACACAAACGATAATGAAAATACGGATGTAATGTGGGTTTTTTTTTTCTCCATTTCAAATGTTGATTAACAATTTTTTTTATTAACTATGGAGTGTTGCGTTCATACCTAACTATAAGTAGTATTTTACATCTAAATTAATTTTCATTCAAGTTCCATCAATAATTTTTTTAATACTTTACTCTCACACTCTTATATAACAAAAATCTATATACTTTTCATTCATAGTACGACCATAAGTGAAATATAATCAAGAAAAAATAAATTAAACTATGTTAATATATGTTTAATATTATATAAAGTGAAAGGAATAATATTAAATTGTTGAAAATAAGAGATAAGAATAAATTACTATAAGTAAATTAAGTTGGAAGAGAAACATAATTCAACTAGCTAGAGTTTTTAAGTGAATATAAGAGAATCTCCAATACTAATATGGATTGTAATTGATATGTTAATTAAAATAGAATATATGGAGGAATTATATGGTTGAACATTTATTTGTAAAAGTTTACTTTTAAATTGGACAAATGCATAGTTTGATCCCTGAAATTTGGGTTAAAAGTCTTTTAGATATTAAACATTTGCGGAGACCTATTTGATTCTTGGAGTTTTAGATTGCAACAAACTTGATCACTTGTCACGCTGGAATTGGAGAGTGTGTGTTCAAACACTTGACTGTTAGATGCATATAGGAAATTTGAAAATTGCAATATTAATAACTTTAAAAATTATATTCATTCGTCTTCTTTATTTGGTTCCTTTAAAGAAATCTTAACCTTAGACAACTGCATTTGTTAGAGGCGACAGTACTAAGGTTTCAGTCTTCTTCCTCAATTTACATTAATAACACATGATGCTGATATATCAACAAAGACCTATATCTAGTCGTCTAGGTGGCATTAAGGCTTAGGGTTCATAGATTATATTCTTGTTATTGATATTATAGTTAATTTGATTAATTATATATTGATAATAATATTCATGTTAAATATTATTTTTATTTTCAAAACTCATCATTCAATTTTATAATTTTTTATTCCGATTGGTGTATTTATATTTATTAGTTTTTATTAGCTTAATAATTAAGTTGAATAGTATCTAAATAACCATTTTTATTATTAATAAAGAGGTTTTATTATAATTTTTATTTGTTAGCCTGTTACACAATGATGATATGTATCCCTGATTTATTATTGTTATAGAGATAATAATAATTTATAATTAGTATGAATATTGATTCATAATCATAAGATGATTATGTGTATGGTGATACAGATCAATTTATACTTGTTAGAGAACAGAGTATTGAATCTCATGATATTTATGAATTATCCTTTGACTTCAGATTGTCATAGTTTCCAACATGTGGACTATCATATTTTGACATAATCAAACATTATCTGTAACTGGATAATGATAAAAGTTATGATTGAACATGGTAGAAGTCATGTAGAGGATGTTAAATAATTAAGATAAAATTTGTCCATCTCTTTGGGAGCTATCTGGGCTCCTTGATAAGTGAAACTGTGATATGCATGACCTTGCTCAATAATGTGATCAATGTCATTTGTTTTATTATTATCCATAGTTTTCCTCCTACACAATTTAGAATTGGAAATTAACAGGCTATATAAGATAACATTTAATTAGAAATCCTGAGAGACTATAAAAATAGAAAACGTGTTAGACACAAAAGGGAGGAAAAACTTGACTAATTGTCTTTAAGAGAAAAACTTGAAAACGTAATGATTTCCGTGATTTTGTAACATACTGCTATTGTAGCTGTTGCTACTACTGTTATTGTTACTGTTATTGATATTGCTATTAGTAATGGCAATGGTAATGATAGTCATTGCTTATATTGATATTTCATTTTATGAAAGATTGAATTTATTTGTGAATAAAATAAAAATTATTTTAATTTTTAAGATTATGCAGAACGTTCTAAGTTAATGTTTATTTCATTCTAAAAGGGTTAAATTAATTTTTTTCTAACATGTATTTCAAGTTTCAATACCAACAATTAACCAGACTAACATGTAATTCTATTAATTACTTGCATTTTTATAAGTTTAGTCAAACAAATTAATTTTAAATTCTAGATTTCCAAATTTACAAATTTTTAGATTGCGATACAATTAAGACAAAACAACATAAATGGTGTAGTGATAAATCTAATTGAAAAATTAGAATTTGAATTCCACCCCAATACTTAAGAAACCATTAAATGTTTAATAAAATTATAATGTTAGAGCTCTAAAAATTGATATAGAAACACAAGCGGTATCGTAAATAATAAGACCATAAGTGAAACATAAATCGATACACTTTTTGCTAATTTTAAAACTTTCACTTTCATATATCAAAATCGATACACTTTTTTATTTACTTAATAATTTATAATACGACCATAAGTGAAACATAAATTAAAACTAAGTTAATATAAGCTTAATATTGTATATTATTAAAAAAAGTTATTAAAGATATAATGTACAACATGAAGAATAAATTAGCATAAGTAAATTGCAGTTTTTAAGAGAAACATGATCCAACTACTGCTTTAAGAAAAAAAACGTGTACTTTGTGTTTTGTCCATAATTTGACCTGAATAAAATGTCGCAATAGTTATTATTCAAGTTGTCAAAAAAAAAAAAAAAAAACAAATTCCACGCAAGTTGATGGTGTTGGTGGGCTCTTTTCAATTGATATCCACGTACATTGCATGGTCAGTAAAACCTCAAATATATATATAATTCAAAATGTTTTTATAAAATCTAATTATCAAAAATAAAATATAATAATTAATTAATTATATTATATTATAATAAAAAATATTGTTTTAATCATTAATTAATAAAAAATATATATTCTAATAAAAAATATATATTCTAATAATTAATATTATATAATTATTCATAATTCATTAATTATATTTAAATTATATTTTAATAAAAAAATATTATATAAATATTCGTAATTAATCAATTATATTAAAATGGTATTTTAATAGAAATATTATTTTAATTATTAATTAATTAAATTTAAATAAAAAATAATTTAATTATTAATTAATAATTCAAATCACATTTCAATAAGTGAATACTATTTTATTATTTAACTTATTATACAAAAAAAAGTGCTTAAATGAGTATACAAATAGTGCACGTTAAAAAATTGCTTGTAAAATATATATATATAAAAAAAAAAGCAAAAACAAAGTAAAGGTTAAAATGAGACGGAAATTGGAGAGTGACTTGGAGAGCAGCCTATAAAGAATAATGAGAAGGTTGGCAATTTCTGGGCCATATCCAATACATTTATTTTCCTATTTTTATTTTATTTTATTCTAATTTCTCGCTTTGTTTGCTTTGCATAAGGGATGCAAGAAATTTGGTTCTTTTCTTTATTTTGATTTATGGTTAAATTGAATTGAATTGGTCATTAAATGATTTAGAAAAAAGTTATTTGCCTACAAGTTTGTGCAAAAATCTTTTACAAGAAACCCAAAGCAAATATTTAAGAGTATTTAAAAATTTTAAGGGAAGAAGATTTTTTAAAATAAAAATTATGAAATGCATCAACTTCTGTGATGGCAGATGTAAAGCGTATACGGTAATAGAGATTAACGATTTGACTTAGAATTTTTTTATTTTTTTTATAAAATTTAGTGACGTAATATTTTAGATAGTTTTTAAGATGTTAGAGTAGTATTTTATAAAAATGGTTAATTATTATTGGGTTCCTGAGATTTGACCTAATAGATTCGAAAGTCTCTCTATTTCTAAAATTGTATCAAATAGTCCCTAACTTTTTAAAATCGTACTCTGAGATCCTTCCGTTAGCTTTTTCCGTTAGTAAAAAAAAAAAGTGAACTTTTTTTTTCAAAATGACAAAAATACCCTTTGATTTATTTGAATCGAACCGGACTAATTAAACCCAATTTTAAATCAAGTCAATGTAAAAATTAAAAATATTCATAATAAGATTCGAACAAAAAACCTTCAACTTCTCAATTATACATAATAACCAACTACACCAAGACACTTTTAATATCTAAATTGACATGATAAGATTTTATTGTGTAAGACACAACCATTCACATTTTATAACTATAGCAATTATCTATTCTTTCAATTAAAATTTTATTAAATAATTACATATTTATTTTTTTATCATCCTAGACAAGTCTGAAAGTTAGACCCTAAAGTTTAATTTTTCCGAAAAATTAAAAGAGTTTACAGAAAATTTAATGTTTATTTGGAGAAATTAACAAAAATTAGAAAACTCATACTTTTTAGTTGGAGAAATTAACAAAAATTAGAAAACTCATATTTCTAATTCAATGAAATGAAATATATATTGTGGGATCCGATCATACAATTTCCAAAATAGAAGGATCCCAGATTACATTAAGCCAAACTTCAGGGACCCAAGATGATACAATTTCCAAAATAGAGGGACCCCAGAGTACATTAAACCAAACCTCAAGGACCCAAAAATAATTACCCCTAAAAAATAATCATCCTAGACAAGTCTGAAAGTTAGACCCTAAAGTTTAACTTTTCCGAAAAATTAAAAAGAATTTACAAAAAATTTAGTTTTTATTTGGAGAAATTAACAAAAATTAGAAAACTCATACTTTTTATTTGGAGAAATTAACAAAAATTAGAAAACTCATATTTCTAATTCAATGAAATGAAATATATATTGTGGGATCCGATCATACAATTTCCAAAAATATGAGTTTTCTAATTTTTGTTAATTTGTCCAAATAAAAATATGGGTTTTCTAATTTTTGTTAATTTCTCCAAATAAAAAGTATGAGTTTTCTAATTTTTGTTAATTTCTCCAAATAAACACTAAATTTTCTGTAAACTCTTTTTAATTTTTCGGAAAAGTTAAACTTTAGGGTCTAATTTTTAGACTTGTCTAGGATGATAAAAAAGTAAATATGTAATTATTTAATAAAATTTTAATTGAAATAATAGCTAATTGCTATAGGGATAAAAGGTGAATGGTTGTGCTTTACACAATAAAATATTATCATGTGAGTTTAACACACTAAAGGTGTTGTGGTGCAGTTGGTTAACATATAGCTAAGCATCCTGAAGTTCTCAGATTTGAGCCCTATTTTGGGTTGTTTTTTATTTTTATAGTGAGTGGGGCCCATAGGTTTGATTTAATAATTAGAATGGTCTGATTCAAATAAACCATGGTTCGATTCAATTAAACCAAAGGGTAGTTTTGTCATTTTGAAAAAAAATGTTGACTTTTCTGTTGACTAACGGCCAAAGTGGACGGAAGGACCTGAGAGTCTATTATTTCAAAAGTTAGGGACCCGTTGATACAATTTCCAAAATAGAAGGACCTAAGAGTACATTAGGCCAAACCTCAGGGACCCAAAAGTAATTACCCCTTTTTATAATAATTATCCCTTAAATTAAACCCATCCAATAACATCCCCAATTTGCAAATTGCATCTCTCCTTACTGCATTTTCATCATCTTCACAAAATTGAAGCACGACCTTCAGAAAATTCCATCCTCAATTTTCTTCATTTTCATCATCCTCGCTGCAATTACCCAATGACCACCGAACCACTTCATTTCAATCTTTCGATCCATTAACCAAAGTCTAATGGCGGCAGAAGAGAAGACTGCTGGAGTGAGGGAGCGACGACGGTGCTAATTGACACTTGGGGAGAGAGGTAATTTGTATGAATTGGGCGAAATCCCAATTTAGGGTTCCTGGTTAGAAATTAGGGGCTTTAGTTTAGGGATTTTACTTTCTGTAAATTGGGAAAAATTAGAATTAGGGAATTTCTGATTTGGAACTCATTATAAAGAAGAACATTCAAGCTGTAAAGATTCTAGAATAATTTCAATAAGAAATTGAACTACGATTCTGAGGTTCTTTTCTGTTCTGATTTCAGTTCTTTGTTTTATTTTTATTTTCGTTTGAATATGAATCAAATTGTATGGGAACCAGATTGAAAATTTGGAATTTGATAAGCATTTTAATGTGTGAAATCATGTGTTGCCATTTC
Organism: Croton setiger; assembly: GCA_948099555.1. Lineage (NCBI taxonomy): Eukaryota > Viridiplantae > Streptophyta > Magnoliopsida > Malpighiales > Euphorbiaceae > Croton > Croton setiger. Next base: position 17,542 of record CANUEY010045486.1, read on the forward strand.
TTTTCTGTAACATTTGATGGTTGCATCCACTACTTGAGATGGTGATGGCGGTGGCGGTGGTAGCGAAGTAGAGGGGAAGAAGAAGATAAAACCCTAATAATAATAAGGGTTTGATTTAAAAATAAGGTTTAATTAGGATGGTCTGATTCAAATAAACCATGGTTCGATTCAAATAAACCAAATGGTAGTTTTGTCATTTTGAAAAGTTTTAATCAAAATTATTGACTTTTTCAATTGACTAACGCCGTTTCTGGACGGAAGGACCTGATAGTATAATTTGTTAAACTTGAGGGACTCGATGATACAATTTCCAAAATAGAGCGACCCCAGAGCATATTATGCAAAATCTCAGGGACCTATAAATAATTTACCCTAAGATAATTGAGAATAAATTATACAAGATGTCATAAGCTAACAGAATTCGGAGTTAGTATCATCCATTAAACAATAAACTTGATTCAGAGTGGTAAAGCAAATTAAAAAAAAAAAAAAAACCTAAATAGTATATAGCTAGACAAACACTAAAGGAGAACTACACATCATATAATTCTTAAGACAACTAAGATTTTAAGTGTCATACTAGAAGAGTCAATTAAGCCACAAGTTAAATAGAACAAGAAAGCTATAGAATGAGACATTAATAAGAACTTAATCAACTCATTAAATAGGGTAAACCATCAGCCAACTCATAAGAAGTTATTAGCAATGGAAGAAATGTAAACTGGATTAGGGTAAATACATAACCTAACAACTAGATTAATAATGAGAGGTCTAGAGTTGTACTACATTAATCAAGATTAGACTATACCAAAGTTTGAATAATTTAACTATAACTAAGAGATGTTAAGGATGCGTAAGAGTTAAACAACAAGCATGCTACATAAATGATTAATAAGTAGTAACATCATTAAAGAATCGATAAATATTAAGTATGAACCATCTAGCATGCTAATTTGGAACTCTTTCAAGGATAACAAGAGTTAAACCTAAGTTCTCAATGAGACATCTAATGAAAACCAAACTCAACACATGCAAGGGTACAAAATGGTACCGTAAGAAAGAATGCATCATGAAATAAGGAGTATGCTTATGATTGTTGATATGATTGATGATTATAAGGTGATTTCATTAGTGCTTTTTGTTGCATACATATTATGTGGAAGTGACCACGAACTCGAGAAGGCTTCTAAGGTATGCTCATTTTTGTGTGACTCTTTTAAGTTATGAGGTTAAAGTATCCACTAAGCACATTATTTAGCAAGTTTAGTTTTCTAAACTCATAGGTATCTAGATTTGGAACAGCAAACAGCAGCTTTAGGGGAGAGGATCAGAGTAGCAAGCATCGAACAGATGGGCCTAGTGCGAGTTTTCGATCGGCATGTAATATAGAGTCCTAATTATAGTTCATGTGTATTAAAGTGTAAAGAATATTATTGTAAATGTAAAAGTGTTTTTGTATAATGTAATATACAAAGAGAAAAATTTTATAGGGCATAATTGTATATTCCATGTTAGTCAACTCGATATCTAGTTCGTGGCATTTTATCTCAGTTTATTTGTGAATTTTGGGTGGACTCGGAAATGAGATGTCAGAGTACTTATAAGCATTTTACTCAAAAACAAACCTTATAAGTATTTTTCTCAACCAATGACATTTTTTCATCCTTCTAACTATTGTGATTTTGACATTTAGCCCCTGAAATAATAAATGATACCTCGAAGCCCCTGAACTATTAAAAAAGGCAAATTGGCACCTTCACATAAGATAAATTACAAACTCGGTTTAGGCACGTGAACCCATTAAACTCGCCTCTGAGCTCTGTAAAACGGCAACATTTCACTAAGAAAGGGTGGTCAGGGAGTAAATTGAAAATCTGTTTGGATTTTATTGCAACATTTCACAAAGTTTAGGAACTTTTTGTAAGTTTTTTGTCATCTTCTTCCTTTGTTAGAGCAAACCATCGCTGTTCCTTTTTCCTCCACCACCTGGAACTAAACACCTTGCAACTCTGACTGTTGATTTATTGGCAGAATACAAATTCTCTTCGTTTCCATTTGATTCGCCCAACATAGACTAGATATTTGATTGCAAATAACACCAAACATTTGAAAATTGCAACTTCCGTCAAAGCCATTAATATGGATATCCTCCTTTGCAACATTCTGAAATTGAAATGTTCAGAACTGAAATAAATTTAAGCCAAATAAAGACAAATATCAATTGAGTTCTCCAAATATTCTCAAATCAAGACTGGATTTGGTTGTTCTAAAATGAATTAAAAAAAATTGAATCTGCAAAATCAACACTCAACTTCATCAAATTCGATTTGAAATTGAAATCGTTTTGTCAAAATTCGAAATCGTTTTCTCAATCCCTTCACCGGAAAGAAAAATCAAGTTGCGATGAAATTGTTCCTGCGATTTCTTGCCAAAGCAAGGGGCATTTTCTTCACTGTTATTTAAGTGAAGAGAAGAGAATCTTGGAAGGGAAGGGAAGGGAAGAGAATTCAGAACGGTTATCTTGGTTTGTCGATTAGGGTAACGAACGAACGATGAGAATGGAAACCTACCAAAGTCGATGTGGGTTTTACGCGAGGAAGGAGGGATTTTAGATCAACATTTCATTTTAATTCCTCTAACCCTTTGTTTAGAGTCAAAACAACGCTCTTTTGCTAGTGACAATACCAGTTCACGCGCCTAAAGTGAATGTGTGTATCAGCTTCCGTTATCACTTGAACGGGATGTGCGAATGTGTCTTTTTTTTTTTTTTTTTTAAGTAGTTCAGGAGTTTTAAATTATCAATAGTTGTTTTAAAGGCTAAATGTCAAAAATAACCCTAGGCTAAATGTTATTGGCATATTTTTTCTCCGTCCACGTAGAATTTTTGCTTTGTTTCTTTAATATAGGGGTCACAAAAATAGACCAGCGCCAATAGACAACTAGGCAATAATTTGTTTGGATATTTTATCCGGCTTTTATGACCTTACCCTCATTTCATCTACTATCAATAACCCATTACTAGATGAATTGTATCATGCCAAACACTTGGCAAATGGGACCATAAACAATAATTAAAATTATATCTGTCATTTTCACGTAATCAGGTTCCATAAAAAAATATCAGATCCTTTTCTTAATATCAATACGAAACAAAGAAGCACATGGACTGTTTCAAAGCAATTCATATAAATAATATATATACATACATACTTACTAGTAACGAATTCAAAGCATATGAACAAAGAAAAATAAATAGAATAATAGATCTTTATATATGTCCAAAGTCATAATGAACATCAAAATCAAGCATATAAAATGCTATACAAGAAAAAGAACAGATAACATCTCCTACGACTATATATAAAAACAGAGTAAAATAAGCAGAAAATGAAGAGAAGGAAGGAATCTGCCTAGAGCTAATAAAAGAACTACTATATGAAAGAATTAAGAGTGTTCCTCCTCAGGGCTTATTCCATCCACCAGAATAAGCATTGTCTCTTCTGTTGTTCCTAAAAGCACAGCAACCCACAGAGTAGACGATGATGAGGAATATCAGGAATATAATATTGACCACAGCAACCTTCTTCCAGTCAGATTTCAGATTGTCCAGCACTCCTGCCTTGCATGAATTGCAGTTAAAACACAGAACATTTGGATCATTGTCCCATGCTGCACAGTCTGCTATTGTTGAATTTGTTGTTGTTTTTGTCCAATTTATTGGCCCATTGTAAGTGTAGCCACATTCATCTGCTGGTTTACAGCATCCAGACTGCAAAACACATATTCATCAGCGACCCATTTCAAATTTAAAAGAAAAATGACGGTTTCAAAATTTTCTTTATGGTTTGATGCAGATTCCCAACAAAAGTGCAAGTTTATATAAAGGTATATTACTACTTAGATGCCTTTTATACCCAAATTCAAAACTATCCACTCACAAAAAGGAGTATAAAACACCATTTCCAAAAGCTAAAAAATTGAAATCAGATTTCTTATAATCACATGAGCAATCAAAAGTAAACTTCCTTTTCAAAAATTCATAAAAAAAGTTAGGTCACCAAATAAAGGTGAAAAGGGAATTTAATTGTAAATTTCTTTTTATCCATCACCCAAAAGAAAAAAAAAAAAAAAACTAATTCGTTATTTTCTTCAATTATGATTAATTTCTATTTAATTTAATTCTCAACATGACACGATTTCCAAGAAACCAAACGGCAAATAATTTAATTTTTGAATTTGAATCAAAATTTTTCGTAAGATCTTAACGAATAACATATATCAGAATCAATAAAACTAGAGGATTTTGCAGGAAAATAATCTCTAATAGTCAGATTCAGATTAAAAAATCCGCCAGTTAAAAGAACGAGGAAATACTACAAAATTATTTTTACCTGAACGGCAGTCAAGTGCTTCTGATAAAAATCGGAGACGGAGATGTTGGTATATTTTTCATTAAAATCAGAGCAAACTTTGCCATCAATCAAACAACTCTTAATTTTGTTCCAATTCTTAGTACTGGTGACTCTCTTCTGCAACCAATTGGAGTAATCTCCCAATCTATACTCCTTATATCCCCTATTCGATATTACATTTCCAGCGCCTTTATTAGTCACCACAAAAGCAAAGATTGTGAAACAGAAGAGCAACACAATAAGAAGAAACATAACGAGTAGGTAAAACCAGAGTAGCCACGACACACGACAGCACGCGCCAACCAGTCCGGCGAGAGAAACTAACATCAAGAAAACGCCGATGACAATGATCGGCGTGTCGAGAAACCTCTCGCATTCAGAGGTTCCATGGTTCTTGAGCCAGATCCCGGCACCGACGACGGGAATTGAGAGGAGAAAAGTGATGAAGTTGAGAATTCCTAACAAATTATTGCTTACACGAAACATGATTGTTTGTTTGTTTGGATGGAGAGAAAAGTCGAGAATAGGATGAGAGAAAAAGAAGTGGATGAGGGAATATATGTAGCGGTGAGTTTAATACGGCGGTGAAGAGAAGAGAAGAGAAGAGAAGAGAAGAGGAGAGAAGGGAGTTTGGTGAGAAATTGAAGAGAGGTTACTGAGAAAGTTCTTGGTTTGGTTAATGATTTCACGCGCTAGAGGACGCGTAATATTGGTGAAGTGGTTTTATTAAAGTGTCGTTTTAGCGTCAGTTTCCATATTTCTGTTCTCAACGGATAGTAACAGTCAACGAGAAACACAAAGGCGTGGTGGTTTGTACTAACCCCACGCGTTAATTTATGATTTTTTTTTTAAACAATGATTTGTTTACTCCCGCTATCTAATTAAAATGTCATATTTACAATAATAAAAAAACTTTTACAATCCATTATAAAATAAACTAAATTAATTTCGATTCAATTTCTACAGTCCTAAGGAATATTATATCTTATTAGTAGTTTCTTATATATTAAAAAAAAAAACTATTTTTCTAGGTATTTTAGGAATTTTATATTTTTTATGCTTTTTGTCATTGGAAAAGGAAAATTGTGATAAATTAATACTTGTTCTGTTTTAAAATATAAGTATGATTTCATATTGATGGTTTGAAATATAAGCTTATGTGCACTGATATTAAATGCTAATTTTTAAGAATTATCCTTAATAAACAAGAAGAGTGAGTATTTTTATTATATTAAACAAGAATATTATAGTTAATTTAAATAAAATTAATTATAAATGAAAAAATTTTAGGACCTTATTAAAACATGTGTAAAAAATAGACTTATTTTAGAATATTTTAAAATAAAGAGTAAGTATTTTTAACTATAATTATAAATATAATATTATTTCGAGTAAAGTAACATTTGTCAGAAAAAGTAATAAAAAAATTATTTGACCAAATAATAGATTTTTAACTTTTTCCACAAATAAGTAGTAGTATTTGTGATCAAATTAATACATAAGATATTTGCATTTTTCATTGACAAAAAGTATGGAAAGAAAATGTTTGATATATTTTTGAAAATACAGAAAATAAAATATAAATATAGGGAAAAAATTAGGAAATGAGAGTCATGCACATGTAGAACAAGAGGTACGCAATCGTTTGAATCATGATATGGTTGCATGCACGAACAAAGCCAGAAAATCAATTGCACACTGGGATCACAGTTTATAAGTTATAAAAATACATAATATTAAAAAAAAAAAATTACATCTATATGAAATATAATTTTTATATTAGATATTCAAACTATTAAATAATAAATCAATATTTTGAGTTTTTCGTGATGTTTTGAAAAGTTATTTTATTCGAATATTCAAAAATTAAGAAAGTCACACATTTATAATTATCACGATTCAATTTTGGAGTCACACCCTACGTAAAGTTAGAGTGAAATCTAACTATATAAGTCCGTAAAATGATTTATCTAACTGTCTTTCTTAATTATGAAGACCCAAATTCACTAATCTAAAATAATTAACTCAAGTTGACTAAATAATTAGGTGATCTAACTTATATATCATATCAGACCTTAATTAATATCCAACACAAACACAATTACAAATCTCATCCGGCGATGCAATGTACTTTCGGATGATGACTATCTCTAATATCATTCTTGTCAAGACCCAGTCGGAAGGCCACAACACAAGTCTACAAAATGATTCATTCAATTGTCTTTTTCAATTATTTAGATTTAAATTCAAAGACCTAAAATGATTAACCCAAATTAACTAATAGTTAAGTAATCTAACTTAAGTATCATATTAAACCTATTTGATTTCACAATAGTATGATATGAATTTATAATATAATTATAGTATTTAAAAATAAAAGTTCACATCTATGTTATATGGTGTCAACCAAACTTCCAAACAAAAATATTATACAGAAAGATGTATTCTTTTATTACACTTTTCATACAAAATAACGTAGACTATTAATAATTTTTTGTGTTTTAGGTCCATGATTCAGGGTTTAAGATCCAAAATGCTTTATAATATGACCACTCAACTAATTTAAAAAATTAAAAAAAAAAATTATAACAAAAGTCATAGTGTGACATATTAAACATACTACTTAAACATACTACATACCACAAAAGACTAGGTCGATCAATTTCGAGCCAAGACCTAAAAGCCAATTTTGATAAAAGGCACGTAACATTATCAATTTGTCCATTAAAAGGAAAATTGTATCATGACAGTAAAATGTCAATTTCACTCATTAGTTTTCGGCGCTCAAGCATTCGCCATAAATTCTAGCTACCTCACCAATCTTTTTTTTGTTTCACTGATGGTTAATCTCGATTGACGTGTCATTTATCACCTAGTCAAAGCAAACAACTTTTGAGAATCATAAGTATTACCAAAGTATGATTGATGTGAAATAGTAGCAAAATCATGCTCTACAGACCGAACGTGTAAGCCATCATGTTCTTAGGCACCATGCCCTTTACCTTGCTCACAACTATAATTTTAGCTAGCAACAATATTAAGTAGAAGGTGAAGTTGAAGGACATGGAAGAGTACCATTGCCCAGTGGCGGATCCAGGACCGCAACTTTAGGAGGGTGCTGACGATGAGCGGTAGGAGCAGCAGTCGGTGGTCAGTGATGAGAACGACGGGCTGGTAGTCTTAGCGAGTGAGAAATTGAAGTTTCAAATAATAAAACTCCACTTCTCGTGAACGAATTCCTCCTTTAATCTGTATTATTTATTTATTTATTTTTTACACAGAGGAAAAATGACATCATTTTGATCCTTAGTAAAAAAATTAAAACTTCTTCATCTTCATCGTCATCCTGTTCATTCGCCACTATAACTTCTTCAATTCAATCATATTCATCAAATCATTATCATGTCAAATCATTGGTGGGTACTGGAGTGAGATCTTAAAAAATTTTTTGGTCGTCGTGTGACATCCTGATAATCAAGTCGTTGCATTTAGTATATTGAGTCGGTTTAGGTCTAACCAAGGTTAGTTTGAACCATTTAAGTAATAAGTGGAGTAGAAAGGGTTTTAGTTGAAGTAATTATGAAATAGAACCTAATTGAAATAAATAATAAATTTGAAGCATCAAGTAGGTAACAAATTAAATTTTAGACACTCAAATGGTAGTTTTATGAAAAATCAATTAAAAGCAGAAACCTCACACATGTTCTGCTATTCTTTATTTTCCTCTTCATTTCTTCTTCTTTTTCTTTAGCTAAAGAACATCTTCAGCTTCTACCTCATTTTCTTTTCATATCTCTTCAATAAATCATCAAAATCATCAACAAAACTCTATCATTAAGCATATAACTTGTAACATTTTCGAATTAGTCATTCTGCATATAGAGGTCGTTTGAGTTAAACCAATCGACCGATTCGAGTCAATAGGAATCATATGGCTGGATGCATTAAATTGAACTAATAAATAAAAATTAGCAAACATAAATTAAATGGGTTATAGAGGTTAAAAAAGATTGTAAATAGAAGATAAACAAAAAAGAAAAAGAGACATAAAAGAAATATAAAAGACTAAAAAGGATTAGAAAGATACAATATAAAGAAGAAATGAAGAAGGGGAAAATGGTAAAAGGGCTAGGTGGGGTTACCCCACCACACACACCTAAAAACACCAAAAACTATTCATTTCTTCCTCATCTCACCCGTCACCCTTCACTCTTCTTCCTCTCTTCCATTTCTTCTAACCCTAACACAAATCACCATCCTCTACTCACAATCATCTAATAACATCACCAAATCAATTCTTCTTCATCACCTATGAGCAAGAATCAAGCAAGGAGAAATGGGTGAAATCAAGGTATGTAATCTAGGATTTTATGGGTTTTGAGGTAGGATTGAATTATGAACTTTATTACATCATTTGGTATCAATTTTGTCTAATTCATCATAATCTTCTTCACTTTCTTCACATAGGAGAAGCCCAACTCTTCCTCTTGATAAAGGGAAGGAGAAGGTGGTCTAGAGGGAGCTAGCTATCACTTTTATTAAGAGATTTGATACTTTAACCTTGGTATTATGCATGATTTTGGTATTATTATGTGTGTTAATGATTTCAATGTTGTTGGGATGAATTAATGATGTTAATGCCAAATAATGAGGAGTTATTGCTATGATGTGTGTGTTCATGATGTAATGATGTGTTGATAAAATGTATTTGATGAATAGTTGATATAAATGAGATTTGGCATGGGATAAAGATAAATTCAATACAGTATGCAAAAAGCCACTATGTAGCGCACGCTACATGTTGGCGTTTTACCCAGATTGTAAGAAAACCAGAATATAGTGCACGCTACACTCCAAGGTAACGCACGCTACATGATGTCATTTGAACAAAAATCTGTTCTTAGCATATGTAATCTATTAAAATATATGTTAATGGTTTAAATATATCAATAAAGATGATTCATAAAATGAGATAAAGCATAAAGATATAAAGTTTGTATACATTTGACACAAAGTACGTTGAAGTGTAATGTTTACTTAATGTGCCATTAAAGTTAGAGTAGAAACCACCTAGATACGGATATGTTGCAATATATTATCTAACAAAATTTATATTTTACTTTGATTTATTGTTAACTTCTTTTTTTACGTTAAATATTTGAACACATATAAATAGATTTTTTTTAAACGAAGTAGTATGGAAATTATAGTAGATGAAAAAAATTTGAGTTTTGTTTAAGTAAATAACATTTTTATATTTTAATTAGGTTAATAGACTTTTTTTTTTATTCTTTGTCTAATACCTTGGACTATTATTATTATTTATTTTTTAAGAAAATTAAAAATAAATAATATATTTGATTTTTATGGGGAGGTGGACCGGGTTTATATGGCCAGCTCGTATCATTATGGAAAAATAAATTTATTATTATTATTTTTTTCTACTACCAACCACCAGGTAAGTAAAGAATTCCATAAATTAATGTAGATTAATACATTTCAAATAATGGCATCGGAATCCATCTACTAGATCCACTCTGCCTCTGAATGAGCCAACATTGACGCTTTCACCACCAGCAATTTTGCCTAGAAACTTGTCATTTTCTGGTGGAATAACATGCTGTAGAAAATCGTAGAAGTGGATTCTACAGTATCCACTTTATTTTAAAAAACCGTAGAAGAAAATGGTCGCAAATAAAGTTTTTACGACTTGGACTAAGATCCAATGACGATGACAATACGATTGTGAACACCAACAATGAAAGAAGGATGAAGTTTAAACCATTCTTTCCTCTTCTCATTAGCGACATTGTGATCAAAATTGTTGGAGGGTGTGTTTGTTTTTGAATGAATTGGAGCGTGGTTCTGGGTTGTTTTTGTTTTAGAGCATAATTTTTGTACAGGGACAATTTTGAAATTTCAATAATATTTGTGCTATTTGGAGTGGTATTTTTATTTTATTTTTAAAATTGAAAATATATATATATATATATATATATACTAAGTTTTCCCTTGATTTTATTATTTTCTCAAATAAATTTTTTTACTTCCTATAGTAAAAGTTTACTTTCCTATTTTCTTTAGTAAAATCTGCTTATTTTCTTACTTTAATTCTTTTAGAATATAATGGAGGGATAGGCCAACATAATTTATATATTCAACGAAACAAATGAAATACCAATCTATTTTTTTTTTTAAAAAATATAATCATATAGCATGTATTTCATATTAAAAAAAAGGAATAGTATAAACTTTATAAAATTAATAAAATAGTATATTTTATTGTGGTTGGTCTGAAATATCCTCTTACTGATCTATTATCTCTCTTATTCAAATTCATCTTTTACAGTTCACAATTCACGATTCCTCCCTTTCTTCTCTAATCTATCCTGACACAAAAACCAATCTTCTTCTTTTCTGCTTTATTTTATGAATTAAATTTATTTTCTCATCTCAAATAATCATTCAGAAGCATCATTACGTGGAGGAAGAACTGAAAAAGCATTATCACTCCCCATCGCCAACAACAAGAAAGCGACATCACTGATGAACGGCAGAAGCAATGAAGACTGAGGAAGGAAATCTCCATCGCTAGCTCGCTCCTTTTCTTCCGTTCACAGTGGTTCTATAATTTTTCTTCAAAAATTATTTTGGCCTATGAGAATTTTTAAGCTTTTTTTTCTAGTTTTGGTTCTATAAAAATGTGCTGTTAATCTTAAGCTCCATTTTTTAGTAATAATAATGCCAATTACTTTTTTCTGAATTTTTTCGTACCATCTGCTATAAAATTTGATTTATAACAATAATGCCATTTATTTTGGAAAAATTTATGATTAATAGTATATATTTTCCACTAATTACAAAAATAAAAATATATTATTCTTTAATACAATAGGATATTCAATATGAACTAAAATAATATTTTCCTAGTAGAAATATAATTATTAATTTAAACTATAATAATATTCCTTAATAGCATAGAATTATGAATATTAATTAAAATATTATTTTTTAATTATAGATAATTATATAATATTTTTATTAAAATATAATATGATTTTAATTAATTAATAATTAAAATTGTATTTTTATTAGAATATAATTTAAACTTGAGTAATTAATAATTAAAATAGTATTTATTATTTGTATATGATTTGAATTTAATTAATTATTATTATTATTATAAATAATTATAAAGGACATATTTAACTTAAAAATATAAAATTTTACAGTATGTTTTAGCTCATCCCAATATTTTTCTATT
>CANUEY010045590.1:0-15365 GCA_948099555.1 Croton setiger
AGTGCTTTGTTTAGTTTATTATTTTGTCAATAAATTATATTTTAGTGAGATATATTTTTAACTATATATATATATATATATATATATATATATATATATATATATATATATATATATAAACATATATGCTGGTATATATACAGTATATATATGTTGGTATATATACAGTATATATACCAGTATATATAACATATATTCTGGTATAGATACAGTATATATACTAGTATATATGCTGCATGTATACTTAAGAATGCAGTATATATAGTAGATATATATTGTATGTTCATTTTGTTTTAAGGAAAGTTACAATTGTTGGCGCGAAGATGAGACAGATTATATCTCATTTTGTGCTTGATGACCATGACCAACGTAACATTCTTGGTACATTATCTCCTCTATAGTTATCTCCTCTATAGTCGGCGTGGTACTTCGATATTGGGATAATCTCCATAATTCAAAGCAACATTGCGTATGTGAAACCATAAAGCGCAATGCTACTTACTTTATCCATCATTTTTAATCGAATAAAGTTTGTTACTATTTAAGGAAAATGTGCCCTAGGGATATTTTTTTTTGCAAGTGCTTCATTACAGATAATTTGACAATGTTTTTTATGAATCTTGTTACCCGATTGACAGCCCAAAACAATTCTATATAGTATGTATAAGTTTGCTAGTTTAACAACTTACTTGTCGTTGAATTCTTCCATCTTCATGTTATCATCATTGAAGCAATCTATCAGATTTTCTTCAACTTTATATCCTTCATCGGTATGTCCATGAAGGTGCGGAGGAAAGTAGGCTTTGGCATTTGAGGCAAGTCTTCATCCCTTGGTTCTTCGTTGCATTTTAATCCAGTAATTAATTCAAAGTCTTGTTTGTTGAAGTGTAGTTCATTTCTTACTAGTTTGATAATCATCCCATTGCCAAATGATGCACGCATATGCTGATTTGCTAGTTTTTGAACTACCTTCCTAGGAAGGGTCTCTTAATTCTAATTCTGAGAAATTTTTGAACGGACCCCTTTTTAGTTTCGAGTATCTAATTTGTGGTGAGCTTGGTTTTAATTTTTTCTATTACTCGCAATGAGCAAACATTGATAATCTTTGTTTGCTCTGGCTACTGCAAAACAAACATTTGTTCTTGTTAATATCAATTTTTTTTTTTGGAATTATATAATTAATTTGTTGGTATATATATTAATATACATAGGCTATATATATTGAAATTTTTTTTCAAACAACATGCATTTATAACTAGCATATATGAACCATATATATTAAACATCAGTAGTATGCAAACCAGTATATATGTTAGTATATATAAGTTATATACACTAGCGTATAACCAGTATATGTAAGTCATATATATTATCATATATACTCTGTATATGTTAGTATAAATGACAGTTTATATAACGTATATATACTGTATAATATACTACAATATATGATATAATCCACACACAATTTACTTAAAAAACTATATTCACACTATTTATACTAGAATATAATTAATATATCTAGCTTATAGATACTTTCATATATACTCTTCATAAACTGATATATATCACAGTATATATAGTTTATATATACTGTTACATATACTTCAATATATGTCACACATAATTCTCATACAATAGTCCCAATATTCATACATTATTCACAATTCTCATGCAATATTCCTAACATTCATATGTAATTATATAAAATTTTCATTCACAATAATCTTCAAACACAGTAGTCACAAAATAACACATAAATAATAAAACATAAATCTCTAGATATGTCTTTCTCTTCTATTTGATTTGCGGGAGCATTTGATATTGGTGGAGGTCTGAAATTGATAAGAAAATATTAAAATCAATTATAAAATCTCCATGTCTCTCTTTCGTTAGTACATATGGCAGTACATAAAGAATATATATAATTTTCTTAATCACCAAATAAATAAATATATATATATATATATATATATATATATAATGTTTTAAAAATTTATGTTTACCTTCTTTTTTGAAACTGCTGTCTTCCGCGTTGCACTACTACATCTCAAAATTTTTTTCCTTACAAAAAGACAACATTACTCATTTCAAATTTTTTTATTTTCATTTATCTCCGATTAATGAAAATAAAGGAAGAGCTCTTGCCGTTCTCATAGTGTTAGGATGCTGGACTTGGCTTGTCTGGTATGAAAGACTTGAGCACAGCCCCCAATATGGACAGGACATTATTAGTAGAATTTAATTATTGGTCGATCCCCAACTTTGTCTGGAAGTGAAAAAGTTCATTTTAAGAGAAGAAGAAGCAAATGAGTTATTAAAGCCTTCATTTTTTCTACTACTTTCAAATTTCAGTTGTTGCCTTCAGACCTCAAGGAAGCAAAGCTTAAGAGTGGTGAGAAAAGTGTCAAAGGTAAGCACTTGATCTTTTTTTTTTTCTTGAATACCTGAAAAGGACAATTTCTTTCAATGATGATACAAGTTTGCAGTTGTGATAAAGGAAATTAATTTTTGTAAAAGGAATTAATAGGATGTGTGATTCGCTTAATGTTTGAAAGGGATTAATAGGATGATAAAAGGGATTAATAGGACATTGAATGTTTTTGTATTGTAGGGTATAAATTTTAGGCTTATCTTGCATTAAGGTACATTAATTCTTAAATATTTGTGTAATTTAAGGAAAATGATTCTTTCATAAAAATGCAAAATCTTATTAGCTAACCAGACACAAATTTTGCATCCGAATTTTTAAACTAAAGAAAATCTCAACATTAATGTTTTTAAACTAAAGAAAATCTCAACGGCAAAATCATATTAGCTAACCAGACATTGAATGTTTTTGTATTGTAGAGTAAATGAAGTTTTGCCGAGTAAAACAGAACATTAAAATATGGAAAATTATTTCTGTGAATAACTAACTAAACGTTAATGTTACAGGACAAACTAGAGAATGTCTAATAATACAGCTCGAGAGGAAGATGCAGCTCAGCCAGATGAAGATGAAGATGCAGCTCAGCCCTCGGGAGATTTGTTTGATCCAGGTCAGGCCTTGGCAAGTACTACGTTGGAAGCGTTTCTTGAGTTTGTGATAAACAAACTGTTCGCATTGTGTACTTCACAAATAAGACAAACGTAGCTTTAAAGAGGAGTTCAGTCTCATGGAGCAACGACTTGAAGCTATAAAGAGAGGTATTAGTGAACAAGAGAATGTTAATCACCATGATGGTATCCAGGATTGCATTCATAAGCTGAGGATTCTGATGTATGAAGCAGAAGATCTACAGACAGACTGCCGAATCAGACAAGAATATTATAAGGGATCCAAATGTCTTCCTCATAATTTCTTCTTTTATATTGGAGAAGTTAAGAAGATAAACGACAGTAAGAGGAGGATAGGTCATTAGAATCAACTTTTGGAGGACAGGCATTATGGTAGCAACAGCCCGAGCTTGAATGATACAGTCCAGCAGATCAGATGGGACGACCCATATGAAGAAATAATTGGAATTGAAAATGGTGTAAGAAAGATCCATGATTGCATTGTTTGTGCAGATTATGAGCTTCGGGATATTGCCATTGTGTGAATGGCTGGCTTGGGGAAGACCATCCTTGCCAAGCAAATTTGCAAGAATACTGCTGTTATGGCACATTTTCAGAAGATAGTTCGGTATCTGTTTCTCAAACTTCTGAATTGGAGGCGATTTGAAGAGAATCTTGCAGCAATTAGAAGAAAACAAGCTTCTGAAACTGCAGCTGAAGACTTGCTAAACCAAATTATCTCAACTGTTGAAAGAATTCTAGATGATATTTCGGGTAATAATGATCTAAAATGGTGGAAAAATGAGTTCTTCCGTGCTATATATAAGATCAAATTCAAAAAAATAAAAAAATAAAAAATGCTGCACTATTATCACTACTAGAGACGAAGATGTTGCTTATGCTGTCGGTGTTGACAGATCATTAGTTCATAAGCTCAGATTCCTCGACGAAACAGAGAGTTGGTCCTTGTTCAATAACCAAGCATTTACCGATTGTGAGGGAAATTGTCCCCAAAAAAATTGTGGCTTGGAGGATTTCCTCCAGCAATCAAGACAGTGAGTGACTTGCTAGGATCCACCGACGCAGGCGATGATTTGGAGGGAATTTGGGATCAGTTTCGCGAATCCTACTTCAAAAAACGAAATGTTGTGATCAAATCTCTGCAATTGTGCTTCAAAGCTCTCCCTCTAGAGCTGAAGCAATGTCTTTTATCTTTGTGTATATTTCCTGAAGGTTATGAGATAGAAACTGAAAGGCTGATACATTGGTGGGTTGCTGAAGGTCTTAACCAAGGCACAGACATGGAACGACAAGGGTTTGAAAACCTGTCTAAGCTAGAGAGGAGATGTTTGATCGAGGTCATCGAGAGGCGGGGATATAAACGAAGAATCTGCATGTGCAAAATGCATAATTTGGTGCGGTATTTGACCCTTGTGATGGCACAAGATAACAAGCATTGCTTTTTCGACCATCAAGGCAACCAAAAGTTGGACAAATATTCTCGGTGGTTGATTTTCACGAGTGAAACAGATCCAAAATCATTGAAAGAAACTTCTAACCTCAGGGCGTTGGTTCTAATGGATGAAAATCTTTTTGAGCTCCACAAGAATTTCAGATTGGATTTACTTGTTTCACTACGAGCGCTAGACTTCTCTGATAACAAACTAGACAGAGATTCTTTGAATCGTCCCTTCTTATGGATCAGCTTTCTTTGGCGCCTGGCATACTTGAATCTAAGCGGATCCGAGAATTTCAAAGAAGTGCCAGATTCCATTGGCAAGCTCCGTAATCTACAGCGCTTAATTTTAAGAGGATGCGCTAACTTGTTCAATTAAATCTCTGAAGAAGTTGCTAGTTTTGTGACCGACTTTGATGCCTGCCTCGCAAACTGAAGAGGCTTTCTCAGCTTCAACAGCTGTCAGGATTGAGACTGGACGTCCTGAGCAACAAAAAAAGCTGCGGGCTTCTCGAGCTCCAACAACTACCGAAGCTATGTGTGCTGCGGATGAGGTTGAGCGAAGATGGTGAAATAGGAGAGAATGGAAGAAGTATCCTGTCAAACCTCAAAGTTCTAGCCATGGATTTCGATGAAAATTTAGATGCCAAAAGAATGTTAGGAATGATATATGATCTCCCTTCCTCCAACAGTTGAGCAGCTGTGAAAGTTTGCCGAAATGGGTTTGTCAGGAGAACCTCCCGAAGTTGGTATAGAAGAAGGGCTGCGGTTGACTAATATCTGTACGGGCAGAGGCAGGTCTTGGGACGTGGAGGGGCTGTGTCTGAAGGAGTTGCCAGAATATGAAATGGACTGGGACAAGTTGATTGTTATTATCTTATTTCAGTAAAACAAATTTCCTGGTTTTGCTCTTCAAGCTCTCTACTCCAACAGTGGGAGTCCCAAATTGAAGAATTTTCCAATAATTAATGAAGATATTAGTTTCTCTGAATGGATTAGATTTTTAATATGCATGCAGTGTGTCGTTTTACTTTGTTTACTCGTTAATTAACCTTTGTTAAGGGGTGATGCTGAATAATTGTGTGCAGGACCTATTTTATTCTCGTGTAACTTGAACTTAATTATTTTTGGTTTTGCTGGGATTGAGATATTATTATTTCTTTTTTGAGTGTTTGACATAAATCTTTCGATTTGAATTTTCTTTCTCAGCTTATTCAGTCAACAAACATATTTAGATATTTCTAATTTTAATGCATGCATGTAGTGTGTTTTTGTACCTACTTTTCTTGTTAATTAATCCTATATTATCTTCGTTAAGAACTAGTGTGTTTTTCAAGCAGTGCTTTTTTTAGTAAAATATTTAATTTTTTGCAAAATAAAAAATAAGATAACCTCAAAATTAAGAATCAAAATGACCTTAAAACCTTATTAAAGGTAATAGATTAAAAAAAAAAAAAAATCAAATTATCCACTTAAAATGCCACATACTTCAATATTATACCATTTTATTTTATTTTTCACTCAATTTTTATTTTATATTTATTTATTCATACAAATTACAGAAATTGTGGGTATCCAATTAGTTACCACTTGCCCTAAAAAAAAATAATGATAGAAGATTTACAATCAATAAATAATTATTAAAATACTGAATTTTCAAACAGTTATTGTAGTACTATGAGTTTTTAGATTATTATTTATTTAAGAATGCATACCATCAAATGTAATTAGGACATTTAATATAAATAAGCACATTTTTACTTAAGGGCTAACATTAAACTTGAACATCATTTTCTAGGAAAGAATTTTGGTCATTACAAAACTAAATACAGACCATTTCCCACACTACATTACTGTACAACATCTGTAATTTCTGTTTATAAATTAAAATACAAATCTTCTCTAGGGAGGAATCATTTGCCAATAAGGCTACACAACTCTTTTTTTCTTAGAAGGGCCGCTTCAATATTTGTTCAAGAAAACTATAAAAACCTCTCAACTGCCTCGCGTATTCGAGGGAATCGAGGAGCCCACCGCAAAAAACCTAAACCAATTCAGAATGTTTTGTGAGGTTAAATGAACAAAAATACTCCCTCCCCCACATATACGAGCCTACATTCCATTCTTATAGAATTTATTCTTATATAAGTTCGTTTACGAATTTTAAAGTATATTGATTAATGTTTTCAATCTTTACCCTTTTAATTAATGAAGAAAGTAAGAGTAATATGAAATACTAACATTTCACTAGAGGAAATAGAGTTGTATATGTGATAGGAGGAAGTAGTAAAAAGGCTAAAGGAAATAATCTAGCTTCGATGGCACACCTGAGTTAACAATCTCAAAAAGATCCATTTCTTCTGCTCTAACAGCATCAGACATATCCTGTAGTGGATTCAGTCACAGAGCTCATAAGTTAATGTAAGGGCAAAAACGTAAACAATAAATCGTCCCCAATATAATTAGGAATCATTTATTTCACCTGCTTAGGAAAAGTCAGACTTCTTGCAATGAGGCAGGATAGACTATTCAGTAAGCTGCTGTTGAAGTTAGGATGGTTAAGAAGAGCTTCTGATGTGTAATCAAGCAGAAGGGCAATAATACTTGAAGCCATCATTAGCACAGATGGATCGGTAGTATTCTCTGTGGCAAAAACAGGATTATGAACTTCATGATGATGGGCTAGTTTACTGTAATGTCATTTCCAAGGGAGAAAAATGTGTTTTTGACAGTCATGTTTAGAAATCAATATACCATACCTAATGCAGAAATGATGATGAAAAATGGGAACACCATATAATTGGAAAAAGATTTACAGAACTTTAACATCCATTCAAAATGACATTTTTAAAGTTGCAATTTT
The DNA here is from genome assembly GCA_948099555.1 of Croton setiger. Taxonomy (NCBI): domain Eukaryota; kingdom Viridiplantae; phylum Streptophyta; class Magnoliopsida; order Malpighiales; family Euphorbiaceae; genus Croton; species Croton setiger. The sequence continues at coordinate 7,359 of CANUEY010045590.1, forward strand.
CTTCATAGCTCTCAACTAATTGACATTTTCCGTTACAGTACTGACAATTTGTTTGCATACTTCCAATTTTGATGGAAACATACAAAAAAATAAAACCCAACAAGCCAAAAATCTAAGGAAAAGAGGACTTCTGATTGTGTTCAATATGGCATGATAAATCACAAAGACAGCCACAAGGAATAAGCGCTAATAATATTAGTAAAAGCATGCCATGCAAAACAAGCTATTAATTATGTACCTGCCCAACAGACCAGAGCCGTCAAAAGGTTGATAAGAGTTGATTCGTCAATTGAAAATCGGAGTTGCTCTTTCTATTGATGGAAAATAAACAGGACAAAAAAAAAAAAAAAAAAAGAAATGAGAAGCCAAGAAGACACTGGGTTACCATAAAACACAAATATCACTACCTTCAAAAGCAGATTCATTATCGTATCACAAGCCAAGAAGATGCAACTATTATCTTCAACTGTGTAGTGACAAGGCCCAATCACTTTTATAAGGTATTCTACTACCTGTAAAAAAAATGCATGTAAGAGCTTGAAAAACGCACTAAAATTGCAACATGATATGGGAACTTGTGAAGTTGCAATATGATACAATTTGTAGGGAACTTGTAATACACTCCAAAGAAGGTCACCAAAGCAGTGCAACAGGTAGAATTTAAGCATGATATTGAAAGCTAAAATAGCGATCAAGAATAGCTAATTTAAAATACTAAATTAAAAATCCAGTCAAAGAGACAGATCAACTGAAAAATCATACTTACAGCTTTATAACCGCCAGAAGAAACTAGAGCTTTACATCCTTCAACTTCCATTGTAATTTGACACAGCATTGGAAGTAGAAAGCATACAGAGTAAAAAGGACTGTAAGTTAAAAAAAGAAAAAAGAATAGTTTGGTTAAAGTAATTCTTAAATAATATATATACATTACAAAGCACACATAGTACCAAACTGTCACAAAGTTTTGGTGCAATTATAAAACCTTGGTTCATCTTCAGCTTCAATTGATAACATATACCCCAAAAGTTCTCTGACCTTCTCTTTGCATGCATCGGGTGTTTCTGCAAGATAACTGCAGCATACACAAGTATGAATCTATGGCATCGAATTTCAAAATACAAGGATCAACAAACTAACCACATGTAACAATAATATCCTTGGTGATGTGAAAGAAAATTCAATCGCACACATTAGCATCTCACTAGGGAAGGCACATTGATGGGGGAACGAAACCCCATAATTATTCCATCCTCAGAGAATCCACATGGAAAGGTATGCACCATAAGCATAAAGAGTGCATCCACAGAAAAGTAAATTATGCATGACAACCAACAGACCTCATTAACTCTCAAAAGTAGGCTTGGTTTTTCTTATTGCAAAATAATAACATTTCGTTGACAACTCATGGGAATGTGAAATTAGAGGTATAGTACTTCTCTGATTGAATAGCAGCACTGCTCCAACTATTTGAAATTTTCTTTTCAAGATATCTTCAATTCAATAATTTATATTGACATCTATGAGGATCTACAACATTTTCCCGATCATACTATTAATTCACCATTTTATAAATAACTCCTCAAGAACATTATTGAAAGTACCAGCATTGAGGAATATTCAAAATTCTATTTATTGACATTTTCTTCTCAACAACTCTAAGAATAATAACATCGCCTTTCAATTTCTATTGTCTTCGTTGAGCTCCAAGCAAGTACAAGGAGGAAATAATGCACTCAACATACCTCCCAACAACCCGAACAGAAGCAAGAAGATCATTTCCTATCTTATGTCCATGTTCCTGTAGATCAGAGAAGTTAATACAGCAGCTGACAATGATATTCAATTAGTTTTAAGAGCATGGAAAAGCATTACCTTTGCATCTTGTAGGTACTCCAATGCTACATTTATTGTCTCATTAAGCCCATTAATCACCTTTACAAATGTGCTTTCATCAATGAGTTCCCCTACACAGATTCAACCAAGAATATGAAATTTTTGAAAATTATGACAAAATGAAAAGCAGTAGAAGCACAACATGAAAAGTGAAAACACTAATTGGTTCATATAGATAACACATAAGTGAGGTCCACGGCAGCTATATATAAAATCTACTGCATATTCATGAAGATAACCAAAAATATTTTCACCTTCATCTCCAGCCATCGCTGATATTAGTTTTATAATCCTCTCTATCAAGGAAAAGACAATTGCCAAATTTCGTTGCTTTGAAGGAATAGTTTCAGCAGTAGTTGAAGTATTATTGGAAGCCTCATACTTCAAATAAGCTAGGTCATTGAGCAAAACGGCAACTTCAACCCTCGATGACTCAAAGACAAGAAAAAGACACCTGAAAATATAATTGTAAGAAAAGAAAAAAAAAAAGATAGCAACACATTCTATTGATACAAATTCTTTAAGATACAAGTACCATTGGCATGCATAACATACTTGTCAACCGGTACAGGGTTTGGCAAATCAGATAATTTTGGCTGACCAATCAACCAGCTCTCACCCAATATGGACATTGTAAATTCGGCCACAACAAGTGCGTGAAGCTTCTCCACAGGTGCTGTGGTTGAATAGCAAGTTGAAAATTGTTAAGCCCATCCAAATTATAAATTATGCAATATGGAGAAAGAAACGGAATAGGGCCAGTTAAAAAAAAATAGTTATCTAACTTGAATGAGGATTCCTAATTTCAAACATTTGTTTTTGATTTTTTTCATACATAAAAGTTTCAGAAAATCAAATCAATACACGTATATCATATAAAATCAAACCCAAGAATATACAACTATTCAAGAAACTAAAGTGAGACAACCAACTTACCTACTCGGTTCTGTAAAATATCAACAACACCAAAACGCACATAATCAGGCCAATTCATCCCCGTCATCATACGCAGTGAATCACACAGTGATTGCTGAAAACAGAGAGTGGATATCCAAGTTAGTTCCAAAAGTAGTAGTAAATTGATGAGCATCTACCAATTTTCCAATGTTGTCTTTCTAATCCAGGAATTTAAAATAACAGCATACCGAGTATTTTGATGAGAATATCTCAGAAAGCAGGTGAAGTGCTTCAAATTTCAGTTGATTGTGCAACACGGCAAACTGCCTTGCTATTGCCACCACCTACAGGATAAAGTAAGCTCCTAAAACGACTTGACCACTTTAGAGAAGAAAAATGAAGTCCATTAAAGTCTTCCTTCCCAAGCCACTACTTACTTTTAACAAGGTACAAACAAGAAGCAGAAATCCTCATCCTGAACTATTAAACTAAATCTTCACATTACAAATCGAATTTGACTTACCATTGTTGACACCTCTACAAGGTAGCCATTCTTGGTGAAGTCCAGAGACAGCTTATTTAGCATAAATCGTATAATTCTAATAGCAAGCTCCATCATATGAGAACCTGCAAGTATTACATGTCTTTTAGGATACAAACAAGGTCCAGAATCTAAATCCACAACAACAAATAAATATGATCCTTGCAAAATCAACCTAGGACGACGTAACATAATAAAAATGTTTACCAAATATGTGATTAGAATTCATTATCCACATGATCAGATCAGACCAGATCATGGGCAAAAAAAGTATGTAGTTTCACCGCATAGTAATGCTAATTAGTAATTTAGAATATCTTGAAAGCCTGGTAAAAAAAATAGGAAAGAATGAGAGTGGTTACCATCTGGTAGAGCACAAATTTGAGAAGACAACAATTTCATGCCTCCAGATTCACAGAATGTTGCAGCTCCATCCTCGGAAGATGTTAACACCAGGTATAAGAATTCATAGCATTCTTCTAAGACAGGTGAATTTGATCTGTGGTTTTGAGGAGGACACAGTTTAGTTGATGAATAACTGAAATTGGGGGGGTTAATCAGGCATCCATAAGCAAATCAGATACACAAATAGAAAAGGAGAGAGTTACTAGGCAAGATATTGCTCCTAGAAAACAAACAACAGGCAAACCAATCCCCTACTGTATCTGCTACACTTACATGCTAACATTCTTTATGATACTAGGAGGAAAGTGTACAGAATCGAAACTCATAAATTATCATCCTCTTGAACTCATCAGACTACCTTAAAAATAAATAAGTATTTCTAAACGTACGTTGACATTACTTTCAGCATCATTGGAATCTTCAAAACCATCTCTTCAGAAGAGGCTATTTCAGGAACACGACAAAATGCAGCAAGAACAGTAACGGATAACTGCAAAAATGCATCATGGTTGTTAGCTCCACCTCCACTGATACTTCCTTTACCCATACCTATCCATTCCAAAAAATAAAATTCAAAAACAAAGTAGAAACATCAGAATATAAGAGACTGATCAAAATTTAGCAAATGTTGAACTGCAGGTGAAACTTGGAGCAAATTAGTATATTGAAACAAGTAAAAAAGTATAATTTCTAATCAATTTCGTATCAAAACAAAGTACCAACCAGTTCTCAAGAGCCTGTCGAGAAACTGAACGCCGACTGCGTTATAAACCTTGCGGAGAGAATCAGTATCGTCTCCTTTACAAAATTTGGTTACTAGAAGCAGACCAGCAAGGCGTTGTTCGTCTCTCTCACCTTTCAATAGCTTCAAGCAATCGTCTAGTGACGGAGACTGCACCTGTTCCGGTAGCGGCTCCTGCAAATATTACATAACATTGTTTCAATGAAATGGATAATGAAATGAGCTAAGAGTGAAAGAGAAAGTAACCTACCATGCAGGCCGAGTAATGAAGATGGGCAGAGGTTTTGATTTGCTTCACTGAGGAAATTTTCAGGCGATGGTTTTTTGAGGCTTCGAGAATTAAACTTCAAACATTCCAGAGAAGCGCTGCAGATTAATAACCTTGTCGTGCTCGCATTTAAATAACTCTAAACGACTTGTCCTTTACAAGACTATATGTTGATTAATGATACAGGTAGTGGTGGCCACCGGCCGGCCGGGCCACGGTTGGAAAGGAGATGAACCGGAACCGGCCCGCCAAATCGCCAAGTCGGTGATCCGCCGGTTCACGGTTAACTGGCGGTTCGGGACCGGTTAAACGGCGATTCGCCCTTTTTTTTTAAATTTAACGGTTAACCGGAGGTTCAACTCAATGGTTCGAACAGTTCGACAACGGTTCACGGTTCGTAACGGTTACGGTTCGAAAAAATATTGAGCCGGAACCGGCCGTCCGACCGACCGGTCACGGTTCGACCGGTTCTGGTTCAATGCCGAGCCGGTCCGGGCTTTTGGCGGGCTGGGTCAGGCGGGCCGAACGGACCGACCCGGCCCGTGACCACCACTAGATACAGGGACGACTTTGGAAAAAAAAATGGGAGCTTTTAATAAATAGCACAAATTTTATAGTAAAATTAAGAGATTAGCATATATTTCTAAAAATTTAAAAATAACATATTTTTTATAAAAAATCCAAAACTGCCTCTGGTATATGTACAAATATATATAGAATATATATACTTTGGGTATATATACAAGTATATATAGATTATATATACTTTGCGTATATATACAAGTATATATAGACTATATATACTCGAATATATATACTAGTATATATAGACTATATATACTCGGGTATGTATTATAATTTGTAAAATCCATTGCTAGGATTTAGGAAGTATATATAATAGTATTTGTGGTTTCATATATGATGGGTAATATGCTATTATTCATATATACTGTCATATATACCAACAAATGAAGAATATATATGACAGTATATATAGATCATATATACTGTTACAAAAACTATGTATGAACAATTTATGCTAATTTGTGAAGGTCATGTGTTATGATTTGTGTGGAGTATATATAATAGTATATATGATTCATATATATCACGTTATGTGTTATTTTTGTGGTATATATATTAGTATATATAGTCTATATATACTGTCATATATACCAACAAACAGAATTTTGCAATTGATTTTGATAGCAACCAATTTTCAATCATTAATTAAAACAGCAACACAAAAATCAACAACATCAGGTCATATGCTATGATTTGTGTGGAGTATATATAATAGTATATATGATTCATATATATTAGGTTATGTGTTATCTTTGCGGTATATATATCAGTATGTATAATCTATATATACTGTCATATATACCAACAAACATAATTTACAACAGATTTGAAAAAAAAAATGAAAACCTAAAATGGAGGAGGAGAATTTATAAATCACATAGAGGAGGATAATTCACATACAATTCATAAATCAAATTAAAAACCTAAAATGGAGGAGGAGAAGAAGAAAAAACGAATGAGGAGGAGGAGAAGAAGAAAAAACGAATGAGGAGGAGGAGAAGAAGAAGGAGGAGGAGGAGGAGGAGGAGGATGACATAAAATGGAGGAGGAGAAGGTAAAATAGAGGAAAAGAAGAAGAAGAAAATACAGAGGGGGAGAGGAAGAAAAAACGAAGAAAAAAAAAATAAGAAGAAGAGTCGAAGGAGAAGATAAAGAAGAATAAGAAAGAAAAAATTGGTGGTAGAAATAAAAGGAAAAAAAATTAAATGAGTTAGTTAATTGGAAGGGTATTTTAGTCCTATTATTAAAATATGTGCTATTTTTTTAATTTTTATAAATTTGTGCTATTTAGTTTTTTCAAGAAAATAATATGCTATTTCATACAAATAATCAAAAAAATAGATAGTGACGACAGAAGAAATTAAGCGGTGGTGTCGCTTCTAGTGGACGACAAACTCTTCAAAATACTGGCAGCCTTGGGTTTGTGCGGATAAGAGAGGTAACTATGCTACGTGTAACACCTCACTCTTAGTTTGACGTGACAGTGTTACACTACCTTTGCAGCACATTACCAACATATGTATATCTATATGCAACGACTTGCAACACAACTCATAACCTACATTACATCATGAGAGTATCCTACCGATATGATTATTTTAATTTCATACCTATCACATGGTTTCATGCATGTATAGATATATAAATAGATGTACTCCCTTAACTCTCTCTAAGCATACAACACTCACTTTAATTCATTCAAGGGTAGTGAATTTAAATCTAACCTATCAAGATGTAGCCTATCCATAACGAACAATAATCATTTAAGGCATATAATGAATTCCACAAACAAATTCAAGAGAGTTACATACTTAACAATTCTTTAGGGTACATGCCATTTCTACTTATACATAATGTTTACAAAACAAGCATAGACCTCTAATGTTCATATATGGTTACATGCCATTTCTACTTATACATATTGTTTGCAAAGCAAGCATAGGCCTCTAATATTCAAATATATACATATCACAAAAATGCATGCTAAATGCTATATGATGGCTAAGGAACAGCGGGAGGAGAGAAGCCTGGATTCACGCTGGACCGACCTGAGCAAAAGGTGAGTAAAGCCTCAGTACTTCACTCGGACTGCCAACCTGAAAACACATATTGCGATTTGGATGAGTCGCATACTCAGTAAATGTAAAACCAAGCATAAAGTATTAAGCACATAAAGCAATTTACCAAATAAAATCAAACATCTTATAATCTCAAACCTGGATAACCCTTGACGGCTCTTCCGTCACATAACCATATAAGTGATATATTCATCACTAATACCAAATCCGTATAAGTGATATAGTCATCACCACTATGTAGCCATAATGGTTATAATTCACATCTCCTGTATAACACTCTTTCACATATTTCACTATCATTTCACAATCGACTATATCAATGCAATATGTGCCATATGCTATGAAGTTCCTTTTTATTAATTTGTTGTGATTACCGACTCAACGCTTTGCCCCGGGAATTTCACCCATATCATATACCTGTAGCTGGATCCAGCGATTGAGCGAGACACCGGAAAAACCTTAGGTCACACAACTCAACCATAACAAATAGGAGGAAAGCCGGAATTAACCATCGGCTAAACCTCTCCTGTAACCATATGAGGAAGACCGGAATTATCCATCGGTCAACCTACCTATAGATCCGAAGATCAACTGT
>CANUEY010045594.1:0-31196 GCA_948099555.1 Croton setiger
GTAATTTCGGCTAACGTACCCTACCCGCTTACCCAAATCTTTTGGTTCGGACTTTTGCCTTATCCAAAATTTTAAAAACGGAGTCAATTTCTTTTTGGTTTTTCTTAAAAACCGGTTCCCGAAATGGGTGGCGACTCAAAATGAACAAAATTTTTAAGACCGACTAGCTCGGCAAACAACCAAAACGGCTTTTTATCGCCTTCACCTGTTTTTTCAAAAAAATAAACTTTCAAAACCTTTGTTCAAAAAGGGCCGACCGCCGGCGGGTCTCCGACCTTCAAAAATCGGACCGTCGACAAATATATATATAGATATTTGCCTCAGATGCCTGCATCAAGAAATAAAAAATGAGATGCTTTAATATTATGTCACATTAGCTATAGCTAATTCCTAATCATGTCATGTTAGCATTAAAATTTTCAATTTTAAATATTTTGTTCGTTACTAAATAAGTGTCCATAAAATTAGATGAAGATTGTACTCGTATACCCTTAAACCATTTATTGTACATTTCCAATTTAATAATTATTATTCTTTAATACTTCTGAAATTTTATTTAGAATGGAAAGATTATATTTTATAGATGGGTAAATTATTTATAAGTCCCTGAGGTTTTGTCTAATGTATTCTGGGGTCTCTCTATTTTGGAAATTGTATCATTGGTCCCTCAGGTTTGAAATATTAGACTCTCAGGTCCTTCCGTCCACTTTGGCCGTTAGTCACCCATTAAGTTTATTTAAAATGACTTTTATACCTATAACAACATTTTTTCCACACTGGCATCACATAATCAATAGGGAGTTGAGGGTTAAACAGTTGGAGAGAATCCAGAACGGTTCCATATTTGTTGGAAACTTCCATTTTCAAATTTCTTTTTTGGATGTTTAATGTTTACTGTTTAGTTTGCGGAATTGAGCAGTGACAAAAGTAATCAAAGGAGCTTCGTGGAAGAGTAGAAGGATTGAAGGCAGAAAGGTAAAACTCAAAATTTCTTCTTCGTAGCTTCTATTTCTGCATTCTGTGTTTAGGGCTCTGAACTTGTTGATTTAAGCTTGTGGAATTGTTTCGTTTGCAATGTGTTAGTTTGCTTAAGTTTTAGTGTTATGATGTTTAGAATGTATAAAAGATAGTGTTTAGGGCTGCTGTTGATGTTTTCCTGTTTGTACTAAACTGTTATATTTGGTTTCTTGGTTTATTTGCAGTAATGGCTAAAAGTTATACTTTTTTTGCACCTTTGGTACTGAGGTTATTACTATAGATAATGTTGACCCAGATAGATACTCATTTTTAGATATAATAGATGATGTGTGTAAGGGGTTTAACATTAATGAAACTGGTGTGGAGCTAGATTTTGGGGCTGGTCATTTTGAATTGAGAATTGACCAGGACTTGCTAGATATGTTTGCCATGTTTCCTAGGGGTGAAGTAGAGATAATAGTTACTGTAAACATAGAACCCCTAACTTCCCAGCCCTTTCAAGCAGAACCTGCTGGCATTGAAGCTCCAATGCAACAGGAGGAAGTAGAAATAGGACAACACTCTCAACAAAACTTATTTATAGAGTTTAGTCAAGGAAAGGGCATTGATGTTAATGAAAAGGGCATGAATGTGGATGTAGCTGGAGTGAGAGGTGTGGATGAGGGTGGACATGGGCCTGAGCATGTTGTTGGGCCCATGAGTGGGCGTAAGCCTGATGCTGTGGCTCCAGAAGGCCCTGAGCCTATTGTTGGGCTTGGAGCAAGGGATGAGGGTGATGTAGTGGCTGGTCTTAGGGAAGAGGTAGCTGTTGGAGGCAGTGGGCAGTACATGCAAGGTGGGGAGGGAGGTGGGACACATGTGCATTCATGTGCACCCCAAAAAAGTAGCAAAACTGGTCCCTCCATCCACAATATATTTGGATCAAATTTGTCGAAGTCACTGTTTAAAAATGATCCAAATTTTGGGGGGTTGGGCCATACAGCTGGGGAGGACATAGTGGCTGGTAAGTGGGCTAAAGGAAAGGTGAAAAGTGTTGAGAAAAAGGGTAGACCAGTGAAAACCAGCCTTCCCAAAGCATCTCTTGCCAAGGATGCAAAGGCTGGAGGTGTAGAAATAGGCAAAAAGAGGACTGCTAGACCATTTGTGGGTGTGAAAATTGATGAAGGGAAGGCTACTACACCATCTGTGTAAGGTAGAAGTAGCAAGAGAAAGCAATAGCAGCCTGCTTCCTCAAGGTAAGCTTCTGAACTTGAACTTTCTATTTGTTGTATGTAATTGTCTTCAACATGCTGCATTGTAATATTTTCATATTTTATACTGCCAGAAGTGAACATTTAGGGGGAAAAGGTAAGGCAATTGTTGAAGAATATGACTCCATAAGTGACAATGACAGTGACTTTCACTTGCCACCAGAAGTGAATGTTCAGCAAGGAACTCAATAGAGCAAAGGTGGGGAGGGTGCAAGTGGGTCCATTCCCTCCTCCAGTCCTCCTAAACTCAGTGATGATTCTGGGGATTGGAGCAACAGTGAGGAGTTTGGAGATAAGCAGACTGGGGATAGTGATAGTGATGAGGTTAAGTTGGACAATAAGGGCAGAAAGAGGAAGAAGAAAGTAGACTGCTTTGAAGGGATGTATGACTTACACACTGGTGCTGTTGATGATAACTTTGCATTCAGAGTGGGGCAGAAATTTGTGGATGTCTCAGCATTCAGGAGTGCTCTCATGGATTATGCAATTAGGCAAGGATTCCCAGTGAAGAAGATTCACAATGACAAGCTGAGGTACACTACAAAGTGTGGGGATCTAGAAGGGAAGTGGGAGTGGAGGATCAATGCAAGTCTCATAGCAGATGGCTGCACATTTAGGGTGAGTACCCTCAAAGCAACACACACAATGCAGCCATCACTTCTAGATGGGTGCAAGACAAGATTAGGGAGAAGGTCAAAATTGATCCAGCAATCAGCTATGAGCTCTTGCATGATGAATTGGAGAAGGAGTAGGGGGTTCAGCCTGAAGCATTCAAGATGTATAGGGCTAAAAGATGGTCAAAGCTGGAAGGAATGTGATCATTTGTTGAAAGCTACAATGGATTAAGGAAGTACATGGAACAAATTTTGAAGTACGATCTAGGGACAGTGGTGAAATTCACTCCAAAGCCAAGAACTTCAGAGAGAGATCCAGTCATATTCTTCTCTATATTTGTGTGCTTCCAAGCCTTGAAGCATTCTTTCTTGAGGGGTTGTAGGCCATTTATTGGTCCGGATGGAGCTCACCTAAAGGGAGAGTTTGGTGGGATAATACTATCTGCTGTGACCATGGATGGCAATAACTCAGTCATCCCCCTTGCATGAGTAGTGGTGCAGTCTTAATGCAAGGAAACATGGACATTTTTCCTAGACTGCCTTCATCAATGTATTGGAGCTGAAACTGCAGCAACTGGCCTCACATTTATGTCAGACAAACAAAAGGTAAATGAACACAACTCAAACTTCTTTGTTGTCTGTTTTACTTGTGGTTTATGGTTGTTGATGTGTTGTCAAACTGTTTGACATTGTTCACCTGCAGGGACTGGTTGATGTTATTCAATAAACATTCCCAACAGCTGAGCATAGATTCTCCTGTAGGCACATATTTATGAATTTCAGAACCAAATTTCCAGGTATTGGTTTAGTTAAGGAATTTTGGTCGGTTTGTAAATCTACACATGAGTGGGAGTTCAAGGCTGTCCTCTCCAATATCCAGAATAAGTATGAGGGAAAGCCAGCCAAATGGTTGTTGGACATTCCCTTGGAACACTGGGCAGCCCATGCTTTCAGTCCAGTTTCTAAGAGTCAGCATGTGACAAACAATATGACTGAGAGTTTCAATAATTGGGTGGGAAAGTTGAGAGCAATGCCTATTGTTGATTTGCTTGACAAGTTAAGGCAGAAATGCATGTTCATGACTTATAGGAGATATACTAAGGCACCAACAATGAAGAATTCAATAACTAATTATGCCTTAGGAGTTATTAGTCATAATGTAAAACAGTCATGCAAGTGCAGCAATGAAGAATTTGAGGTTTTGGAAGGTCCTCAAAGGTTTGCTGTAAACCTTAATGACTGGACATGTAGCTATGGTTGGTGACAAATTTCTGGCATTCCTTGCAAACATGGTTTCCTGGCAATAGGATACAGAAGGGGGAAGTTTGAGAAATATGTGCATCCCTACTTCTCCAAAGAAATGCTGGTCCAGGCATACAGTGACATCAGCCATCCAGTACCTGTGGTTGATCTGACACCAGAACATGAGGTAGATAGAATACTCCCACCAGAAGTAAAGAGGCTGCTAGGAAGGCCAAAAAAGGGGGATAGGAAGAGGGTAAGAAACAAAAAGTGCCTAAGGCTAGACTCAGAATTGGGACTGTTAAGTGCAAGGTTTGCAATGAGAGGGGTCACAACAAGAGGACTTGTCCAAAGGCATCAAAAACTCCAGGTATGAAAATGCAGCCAATATTTAAGTCTGATAAGTTCAAGTTTAGTTCTTAACTACTTACTGTTTCATTTGCAGCTGCTGGTTCACAAACACCTTCACATTCACAATCTGCAGCAGGGCCAGAAAGTGTAGAAATGTAGGTGGACTTGCTCCAAGTGTGGGGAAATCAGATGTAAATGTAAACATTAGATTTTTGTATTAGGCTAAAAACTTTGAACATTTAGCAGTTACATTTGTAGAAAGTGCTCACATGTTGTACATTGAACAATGTTAAGTTTTGGTATGCAATGCTCAATTCACCATTATGTGTTGTGATTGTTTTGTGAAACTGTTTGCAATGCAATTCTTTTTTGTGTTTGTATTTGGAACTGTCCATATTTGGTTCACAGGTTTGGGTTTCTCTACTTTTCAGCGGCATTAATGCCAATTTTGTCCCAAAATATTATACTCTCAAGTTCTTTACTTTTATAAAAGGAAAACCCTCGGGTCCCCAAGTTTAGATTTAGGTCCCTGTATTTTGAGATATCAAACTGTTAGGTCCTTTACGTTCAATTTGCTCTCACAGATCATTCAAACATTCATCATATACAAGTTCAGTCCATTCCAACCTCAACTAACATTACAAACATACACCAACTGCCATTGCAGAGGCATTGTAGGAAGTTTTAGGCAAACAAATTTCCTCAGCTGAGACTGGAAAAACCAGAACAACACAACAACTTCACACATTATTGATAACAGACTGTTTTTCATCAATGGACAACAACATACACAAATTCTGGATAAAAGAATCCTTTTCATTAATGGAGAATTGTCAATTACATTATCTTCCCAATTACAAACACTAATACACTTAAAATAACCAAACATACATATAAACACATACAGATTCAGTTTTTCAGGAACCCTAAATCTGTCTTAATTACTGCATCTCCATTACCATCTTCCTCCACTCTTCTTTACTTGCTTCCATCTCCATTACTAAACCACCTTCATTCCTCATTTCTCGAAAACCGGATTTCATCCTCACATTTTTGCATCTAGGCACCACCCAAGCCAACCCTGCACCCATCTTCAGAACGACAAAAATACAGCCTGTTAGGATTTCTGGCCGACTGTGAAACCCTAATTATAGCGGGCTTCCCACAGATGCTGCATTGTTTCCCACGCAACTGCACGCCTAGGCCACCTTTTGCATTTGAACAGAACGACATTGAACCCTAGCCATGGCTCAGATTCAGAAAGACAGACACGAGAGAATAATGAGAACCAAAGGAATTTGGATTTTTTCTTCACCTTCTTCTTCTTTCTGAATAACTGCTTTTCTGTTCTCAAATACATGAGTGAGGGTATTTTCAAAATTTTCAAAAATTTATATGCAATTCCTTTGACTTTTACGGCTGACTAACGACCAAAGTGGACGGAAGGACCTGAGAGTCTAATATTTCAAACCTGAGGAACCCGATGATACAATTTCCAAAATAGAGTGACCCTAGAGTATATTAGACAAAACCTCAGAAACCTATAAATAATTTACCCTTTATAGATAGATCGAAAATTATATAAAGAGTTTCAATTGTAGTTATTTATATTATATTTTACTAACATTCTTTTATTAAACTTATCCATCAAAAATCCCAATTTTAAACTTATCCATCAAAAATCCCAATTCTCAAATAAAAAAAGAATAGAGAAAATTGTATTCTTTAATTCAACTTATCCAATAAAAAATCTGTCAATTCTCAAATAAAAAAAATAGAGAAAATTGTATTTTTGATACTTTTTAAAATTTTTGATTATGAATCAAATTCAATCTGCCTCAATTGTTAGATACATTTACATTACATATATCTACTCGCTTAGCCATTTATTATTTATAAATTATAATAAAATAAATAATATTAAATAAGTATATTTATAATAAAAATAGTATTATTTATTAAAATATGATTTAAATTTAATTAACTAATAATTAAAATAATATTTTTTATTAGAATATAATTTAAATATTGATTAATTATAAATAATTATATAGTATTTTTCTATTAGAATTGGATTTAAACTTTATTAATTAATCATTAAAATAATTACTTAATTATCATAAATAATTATATACAAACAATTTTAATATTTTATAACAACATTTTGAACGAAAATACACCTATTCTCTATATATACTATAAATAGATTTTTAGTGGTACAATGGTGGTTAAAAAGAGCTTACCATCTTCATTAGTACAAAGTGAAAACTGAAAAAACAATCACCCATATCTTCCTAATTGTGAATTCATCTTCCATGAAATTCATAAAGTTAAAAGGTGACTAGTAAAAAAAGTATACAGACCTATTAACTGATATAGTTCAGTAAATGTCAGAAAAGAAAATGTGGTTATAAAAATGGTTAGAAAGTAACCAAGTTATTAGTTTGTCTGGAACACATTGTACTTGTAGCGTAGTTTGTTGCACAACTGTCCAACATAACATGATTTATGAACAAAATAGACACCAAACCAATAGGTTAAAATCTATGGTATGCAACTAATTTCAAGTCATCATTTACAAATCAAGCCTCTATTTCCTTTTCTACAAGTAAAGCTACCTACCCTGCAAAATATAAGATGCAGGTCAAAGCTGTAACTTTCAAATCCCCACACCTGACAAATGGCCGAGGCTGCATTCGAGCCCTGCCAATCTCCATAATCAGTAGCTTAAGCTCTACCAAGGGCCAGTTAGTGTCCTCCGTAAGCATTGCCTTTTCGGTCCCCATTGTCGATTCATTGACTCCAAAAACTGCAAATTCAGAGAATGACAATCAGCCTCTTACTTTACATTAGTGTTGATGTATTCATCAGGAGGCGAAATTTCCTTTTTTACTTCCTACATGAGAGGTTAATATTAGACTGACTTTATTGGTTTGTTTATTTAGAATTGAGATTCTATAATATACTTCAAAAGAGATTGTGGAGTTAAATCACATTTGAAGTCTGTTGTCAACTCTTTTTCTAAACAGCCTTCTCAAGTTTCCATTTGGTCAACCCAGATGGCTTCATTGACTTTCTCATGAAGGGCAATCATTTATAATCATTTTATTACCAAACATACTCATGGTCATTCTCGTTTAATCAAATTGCAAACAAAAGTAAACATTTGTAAGGAGTTAGAAATGAGAGATGACAATGACTAAAAAGAAAGTGCAATATTATGTACTTACTCATTCACTTCAATGTTTATACAAGACAACTACTTTTTCACAATTATTAAAAATCTCCTTTAAATTTTCTTTTCTGATTTATCCTTAAGTTTTCGCATTCCCAACGCAAATTGTACTTTTGTCGCCTACTATCAAGGATATGATTGACTTTCCACATTTCAACTCTTTTATCATAAATGAAATTTGTTCTATTATAAGTGAATACCCATATGGAAAAATTTCATGTATAAAGTGAACAGTGTTGGTTAAAAAAAAAAAAGTGAACAGTGAAAGTACATGATAAGTTCATCATGAACAAAACCTATCTTATTCCTTTAAAAAAAAAAAGAAAAGAAAAAGCCAAAAAAAAAACTAATCTTGATATTTTGGGAGTTAGGAATATTCAACTATCAGTTTTGAGAGTTCAACAGAGAGATATATTGAAAGAACATAAATAATAAGAATTACTACTATTTGTTAGCTTTTGCATATAACATTCATAAAATATGAAAAAAATACTAATAAATATGCTTTTATGTACCCCAACTGACCCAGGATATGGCATTTGATTTACTGTTCCTACTCAATGTTTACAGTTAATGCAACGAAACTAGTAAAGAAGGCATACCTCATTTTTCTGCATTACCAAAATTTCTTCCTGCCAAAACCCAACAATCAAAATACGGTCAATGAAGGTTTTCTTTACAGCCTAAACAAGGTTTCTACTTAGCAAAAGAGCATACCTGTTTTCTCTGCAATTCTTCATTCAATTCTTTAAGTTTTGCAACTTCTTGTTCTAGTTCTAGTGTATAGGCCTGAAATAAATTCCAAAATATGAATAAACTGTTGATCAATTTTCTCCTTAACAGGACTATGTATCCGTTCAGGCATTCACTACAAATGAATGAAAAAGTAGAACTTTTCATAAGTTTCTTCTGTATCTCCAAGCATGCTGCAATGTAATTGTGGTAAAGATCCTTCACTAGGGTATTAAAATTGCATGTTTGAAATTTACCACTCTTACTTCACAAGTGGTGTAGCTTCCACAATAACAAGGCTAGCATAGTTACCATCAGAAAATGATACAACAGAGTACTCTTTCGATCCTCAGGAAACAATAATGCCACAGTAGCTAGCCTATTTTCATGACAAAGAAGTATAGTGTTCTGTAAAAGCAGTTTACAACATAGTTCTGATTCCATCTTTTTATGTTCCAATAAAGTTCTAAATGTTCTAACATTTTTTAGAAGACCTTAATGCACAAACAATCAGTTGTGCAATTAAGTACAACCGCAACTTGGTTGCAACACGGGGATGGAAAGTTAGAAAGAAAAATTGATATCATACAAAATTAAACTGCATAGCGTTTGAATCGCATGAGATTTTGCAACTAAATTATCTAGCATGTAATATTAAGTAACCTCATGTAGAGCTTTCCCTAACTTATTCATCTGCATGTTAAAGATAAATGAAACTTATTGTTGACTTGGAAGTACAAAGTGCTAGGCACTTAGACACCAATTACATTTTAAATAAGCAACCGTAACCGATAGAGTCCCCTAACATTTTGCAACTAAATTATAGAACTTGAACACCAATTACATTTCAAATAAGCAACCATAAAAAATAGTCCCCTAAAATTACGATGGCTAGGAGTCCTACATATTATCCCCAACATGTCAGAAGTCAGGGATTATATGAAAGTACGAGAATAAGAAAAGAGTTAGATATAGCATTCATTGAGTAATAACTGTGTAAATTTCATTCACTAAACTCACCTGCTTGCGTGCCCTTGACCTTGCAGCAGACTCTCTATTTTTAATCATTCGTCGGTGCCTTCTCTCAATTACCTTCTCCAAAGCAACACCTCCTTTTCTTCCCCGTCCAAACGTGTTTCGAACTGGTGATAGTGAAGAAGGTGAATCTGAATTACCTTTCATGACAATATCTGGTGATAGACAGCTCGCAGGAGATCCTGTTGCAACTGTAACACCTCCAGTTCCTAAACCAACCATGTTCACTCCACCACCATGAACTAAATTATTTTTTATATTTGAATCTGCAATACTTACAACTGAACTCCTGATTCCCGGACTAGTAAGCTGAGCACCATTTGCTAATTGCACATCTGCAAATGCTAAATTTGTTGATTTAGGGAAGAGAGGCTGCGACTGTGGCTGCTGTCGCTGCTGCTGTGACTGGTTCTGATGCAGCTGCTGCTGCTGCTGAATCAGTGGCTGGGTAGATCTGATTCCCGCTACATTCATACCCAAATTAGAAGGCTGATTACCAACAATTACATTATTGTTGCTTTCAACTATTTGAGTCCCCATAAACCCATTGTTTCGGTTTGCCTGCTGGAACCCAAGAACTAAACTGTTACTGTTATTGTTATTGTTGTCAAGTCGTGATAACTCATCAAAGAAACCACCATTAGTTGGTCTTCCAATAAGATTAGCGTCCTCCCTTACAACTCCTGCTCTGGCCAAGAACTCCTCCAAAGTCATTTCTCCTAAAGTCTGTTGCCTTTGGGGCAAATTTGATCCCATGTTGTTGTTGTTGTTGTTATTGCTATCTTTCTCACCACCACTGGTTTCTTTAATCAAGTCTTTCCAGACCTCATCCACAGTTTTTTGACTTATTGTTCTAGGCAAAGTCAAAGATCCCTGTCTTTGCAAATTCCCGCAAGGAATACTTCCTTCACTAACCCCAATGGAATTCGTCATTGCTTGTGTCTCTTCTGCAGTCCATATGTTCTTCAACAGCTCATCCATATTCATTGATCCTAAATCCTTCCCCAATCCTCCACCCCATGTGTTCTGAAACTCATCAAAGGTTAATGAGTATATTGAAGATTGGCGAACCAATGGAGAACTCACCAGTGGCTTTGCACCACTTCCTTCTCCAGCTGGGATATTACCATAATTCTTGAAATTCAAATGAGACCCCATTTCTGGAAACAGCAGCAGCTGACCCAATCAAGCAGGCTTGTATCGTTTTTTCCAACCCGAGTAAATGGATGTGAAATCCCACTCCTTCCAGCTTGTTCCTTCAGGTTAAGATCACAAAATTCATCAACAAGTGAAGAATAACTTAAAAAAATTACATTATAAGTCCAAAAGAACAAAAATACAAACAAAGAACCAATCAACTTGTTAGTTCTAAGAATACCAAACATGAAATAAAATGATAAAACTAGTGTAAAGAGAGATACTAAACTGCTGCAGCTTTATAAAATATATAAGCAATAAAGCCTGAATTGATACAGCACTTCCAAGAATATAAGAAACACATGGCAAGCAATACCCTCTTAAACAACTATAATAAAACTTAAAAGTTTCACATGGGAAACACATTGAGGTATTGCTTTAACAGGTAAATGAACTCAGAATAAATAATGTTTACATAATAAATTCCAATATGCAGGAATTTCCTAGTATACAGTAACATTCAATTTCCAATAATTTCTTAAAACAAGCCAAACTCTAGCTATATCAATGGAAACCAAAACAACTACAGATTTAGAAGGTGGAGATCAAAAAATGAAGATAAGATATTTTCCAACAATCTCAGATGGTAAAGCACAACTGGAAGTTCAGGAATCAAATAAACCGTCCTGCATAGCCTTGAATTGTTGCAGATCAATTCAAATCTCAGGTACTCCGATCCTCCGATTCCAGATCCATGACGATCGCCATGTTTTTTTAAATAAACAAATCAACAAAAATATTATCTACAATAACTTTTACATCAACCCAATTTCCAAGTCATAAGAACAACCAAAATTAAAAAAAAAAAAAATCTGTAACTGTGTTCTAACTTCTAACATCATCTAAAAAAAGTGATTGGTATTTCAAAAAAAAAAAAAAAAAAAAAAAGATCAGTCCACAATTCAAGTTCAGTAACATAATTATTTTTCAGTAACTAATAAATATGTATTCGAAATATCAAGAACAGAAAATTTAACAAAAATTGAAAACTCAGAGAACGTAAAAATGGAAAAATCAAGAGTTTTATTATTTTCATTATTATATTTAATTTAATAATAATAATTTACAAGAAATAGTAAAGAAAAATATAACAGTACACTAAAACACTATAAACAACAGAGAAATAGCAAAAGAGAGAGAAGAGAATGAATAATTTTTTGCTTACCTTTAATAAGTTTTTCCTTTTTTTGGCAAAAAAAAAATCTAAAAAAAAATCGCGTGGAAATTAGGGAGCGAGTGAAGGAGTGTCGTGTTTCTCTGGACTTAGCCGGTGGAGATGACAAGTGTCATTTGCAGCCTCGACACGAGTTGCCATTTAAGGACCTTAAGTTTTGCGCTTTTTTAAAATTTTTATTTTATACTTATATATTTTAATCTTAAGAGATCGCGCAACGTGTACCAATAGGAAAGAGTTGAAAGTTTGATGTGATGTTTAGCCAATCAGATTATGCAATTTGGGATGTTCTAAAGCCGTTGGATCTGGCTTTCCGACACAGGAGACTGGATGGTGAGAGATTTGGAGTTTGGTGAGAAATTGTTGCTGTGACAGAGGATTCGGTGTGTTGCGCTACAATTTATTGTTTTAATATCAGCTGTTTGCCCATAACTGATTTTAATTTGGAAAATGTATTTATTATAAAAAACTAATATGAAAGGAAAATATTTAATTAATATTATACTATTTATATATAAGTATTAAAAAAATATTGAACTATTTTTATACCGTTGTTATACGTTGTATTGCTTAACTGTAGTTATAATATATATATTATACAGATTTTGTACTAAAATTTTACAGAATCAAATAAAAGATTAAAAATGTTATTAAAATTTATTCCAATTATTTTCTACCTTTACAAATTAAAATAAAAAATAAATTTCTTTTTATATATCCCTTGTTTCTACTAAGTGGCTCAGTTTGCCAAACCCGTCAAAGACCTGCATAGACTCGATCCACATGAGGCGGATTTTACCTAATCCGCGTGGATTTGGGTTTGAGAACTAAAACCCGTTGCGGGTTTAGGTCAGGGACGACTATCATGATACCCGTTTTGCACTAACCTGCATAAGGGTACTTTAGTAATTTTACTGTATACTTCCAAACCCTAATTCTACTACCTGTTGTTTCATTACTTCTCTTTAATCTCTTCCATTCTCTTCTGTTTCATTCCTTCTATTATGTATTTATTAGAATCTCAGAACTCCCTCTTCCAAATCAAAAGATTTGTGATTCATAGTTTTTCTTCTTGATTTGATTTTTTTAAACTATTCTTCTGATTTGATTTGGATTTCTTGATGATGAAGAAAAACAAATGATGAGTCCGATCTATTTTCATTCTTCCAATCGCAACAACAAATTGAGGCATTTGTTTGAGTGAAGTTTTTATTTCTTTTTCTCATATCAATTGTTTTTGAATATAATGGAATGATTTTGAATTCTGAGAATAAAAACTGGAATTAAGATAATATTATTATTTTAATTTTTATTTTTTATATCATGATTTAACATCTCATCATACTCATTTCTAATATATTATCCACTTTTAAATTTGGCTATTTAAAATATATATATATATATATTTTTTAAAGAAATTTTTTGAAAAAAATATGAATCCAAAGTATGCTCTGAGCAATTAAAGGAGAAACTGAGTTTTTCAACCAAGACTTCACATCTATATTGCATCTTTTCCAAGTTTTATACATTACATCATTTGGAGCAGGACACAACAAGCTTCCATCAACAAACACCAGCTTGTTCTTCGATCCTAATGCCATTCTCATGGCCTAAGACCAAGAGTTAGTCATTCAATCCTGTCAAAGCTGGTGTGACGAAAAACAGCCGACGGATTTTCGTTAGGATGCAAGAATAAGGATTGCCTGGGTTTTGACAGTGATCTAGTGTGTTGTTTACCATTTTGATAAAATTCAAGGAGTAAAATGATAGGTAATATTGAAAGATTTAAGAAGATAGAACATATGATAGTAGATCTGAAAATGAATAAGGAATCAAGAAAGAAGGAACAGATTCAAGAAGAAAGGATATAAGTTAAACTGAAGAGTAAGCTTCAAAGAGAAGGAAAAATATAGCAAAGATGAAAAGCTAGAACATCTAAATCAAAGAATGAGAAGAACAGATTAAGCGAAATTCCAAGAGAAATGAAAGAGATTCTGAAGATAACCTCTGTTACAAAAGCTAGCTTCTGAATTATCACATTAATGCACTCAATTTCTCTGCATAAATCCATTATAAGCTCTGATACCATTTCAAAAATGAAGAAATCCAAAAATTCTTATTCATTGAAGAGCAAGAAGGAGAAGAAGAATTACAGAGGAAATCAATAAAAACATGAAGAGAGAGAAAAATAGAAAGAGAATATGATAATCTCTATAATTACAGCATCTACTTTACTCTAATTAGTTATATGGATGCTTTTACACAAGTTGCAACAATTCTGTTAACTAAAAGAGGGAAAAACATCTGGTTAACAAAAGAAGAATTCTCGTTCGTATGATCTTCATATTATGATGAGCGGCGTAGATCAAAACGCAAAGACTTCGGCCGTTTCACTTAAGAATGCCAACGCCTGTCACCTGTGCTTCATGCGTTTGTTTATGACTGGCTCAATCAAACATAGCCGTTTGTCACGACGAGTTTGTTAAATTCAAGGTAGCTAGAGCTTTTCTCTTCTCCTCTTTCGATTCAAAGATCAAAGCTCCTAATACTATTGATTATATTATAACTGACAAGATACATTTGAGGTTAGATAAGAACACCTACAAAATCAATTGTTGATATTTGGTTTTGAATCGATAATCATCTAGAAGAAAGTTGAATAAAGTATTTTGCTACTTTAGATGGCAACTGCTTGATGTCAGTTTTGCTTAAAAAACACAATAGCAAGGGAAAAGCATCATAGAAAAATTGCAGAATTTGGACTAATTTTCTTTGGAATGCTTTGAAGAGAGAATCTTCCATGGCATAGAAAAGATAAAAGAAGAGACATAGGCATTATTTCCTCTCATGCCCTCACCAATTTTTTTTTTTTTTTAAGCATACTCTGTCAAAGACTCACGGTGGTTAGAAAAGGGACTCGTGAAAAATATTTGTGTAGTATAGGGTGTTAATATGTCCATGAGTACGTTAACAGGGTTGAAATATCGGGTTGAAAATGTGTTTAGCCTCTAAATTACATAGTGTATTTACTATTACTTAGTGTTCGTGGTTTAAATTGCAAAAGGTGATAATATAGGGGCTAAATATGTTATTAGCCATTCAAATTAAATATAGTTTACAGTACTCATCCTAAACATTTCTTTATTCGTATTTTGGTATGCGTTCCACTTCAAGATAACCAGCAATATGGAATAGAAGAGAACAGATATGGATTCCACACTAGCCAGCAAGAGCTTACAAACCCATTTCCAACTAAGCTAAGCCAAATAAAAAATCAAACATGTTAAGAATATTAGCGAGAAAAGCCTTTTCATCCTCTTCAAATCAATGGAAAGCTAACCCAATTGAAATTCTACAGCAGAGAAGGCTATTCTGCATATCAGTCCTTCCTGATGGCATCGACCGCAACTCTGAGGCCTTTCCGAGCAACTCTACTGCCATGGAAACCCTTGTATCCCAACTCCATTCACATATAACCAAGGCATGTTCTATAATTTCTAATATTTATGAGTTTATTTTTTTTATTGGATTGAAATGGTTGGATTTGATCTAAAGGTTTTGGAAGGAGGAGGAGAAGCTGCTGTCAAAAGGAACAGAAGTAGGAACAAGTTCTTGCCCAGGGAAAGAATTGATCGCCTAATTGACCCTGGTTCTTCGTTCTTCGAGCTCTCACAGGTTTTATTTATTTATTTATTTATTTTGAAGATTGAAGAATTTGGGATATAATTTTTTTTCTTAAAACTAGTTAGTTAGTATGTATAAATTTCAAGTTATTTGGATCAGTTGAGAGGGCTTTTCTAATTTGTCAGGGCTTTTCGAGTTTGTTACTTGATGAATTCATTTCTTTCATGGCAAATCTTTAGTTAATTATGCTATTTCAATTTATTTGGAATTTTGGATCAGTTGAGAACTGAATCTTCTATTTTTATTTAATAAATCTTTGTTTACATCATGTAATATAATTTGCAATGGTTCTGCTGCTTATTGTATATTTAATGTATTAAGCTTGCAGGCCATGAACTGTATGAAGATGCCTTACCATCTGGGGGAATAATAACTGGAATGGGTCCTGTTCATGGGCGCCTTTGTATGTTTGTTGCAAATGACCCTACTGTCAAGGGAGGGACTTATTATCCTATTACAGTGAAGAAACATCTTCGGGCACAAGAAATTGCTGCTCAGTGCAAATTACCATGCATATATCTTGTTGATAGTGGCGGTGCTTTTCTTCCAAAGCAAGCAGAGGTCTTTCCTGACAGGGATAATTTTGGTAGAATATTCTACAATCAAGCTGTAATGTCTGCTGAAGGCATTCCTCAAATTGCACTTGTTTTGGGTTCCTGCACTGCTGGTGGTGCCTATATTCCTGCAATGGCTGATGAAAGTGTCATGGTCAAAGGCAATGCAACCATATTTCTAGCTGGACCACCACTTGTGAAGGTCAGTCCATGTTGCTCATCGCTTTAGTTGCCAGTTTTATATTTTTTACTGTGCATCGGCCTTCAGAATTGCATTTCCGTATTCAAACAAATGTTTTCTCATGTCACATGGAAGGGATATGTATTGCCTTTAGATTCTCAAACTCTTAAACTTAGATCTAAAAAGGAGATTGTTACAGGCTGCTACTGGAGAGGAAGTCTCTGCAGAAGATCTGGGTGGTGCTTCATTGCATTGCAAGTCATCTGGAGTTTCGGACTATTTTGCTCAAGGTGTCAATGATCCTTCGGTTACTGTACTACTTTATTGCACCAGTTTATGAATTCTATATTTTTTGTGCTAGATGCTATGCCTCATAGTTTATTCTGCCATAATATATTAGTTTGTGGAATGTTTGAGGAATTTTAAGTGAAATTTGAATATTCAAAATGTAAAGTGCTATGTAGATTTCTCATGTTTTCTCTATTGGGAATATTGTATAAACCTATTCCTTCTCTTTACTTAAACACGTGTGAATTTCTCTTCTTGTAGATGAATTGCATGGACTTGCTATTGGGAGGAACATCATCAAGAACTTACATATGGCTGGAAAACAAGGGATGATGAATGGAGTGCATAATCCAACTCTTGATTATAAAGAACCACTATATGATGTAAAAGAGCTTCGCTCTATTGCACCAGCAGATCTTAAGCAGTCCTTTGATATTCGCTCAGTCATTGCTCGGATTGTTGATGGTAGTAAATTCGACGAATTCAAGAAACTGTATGGAACTGTGAGGGCATTTTCAATCACTTGAACTTCTATTCTTTTTTAAATTTTCCATGTGACCTCTTTTGGTGATGTGCTTCATTGCATTTGCACAGACTCTTGTGACAGGTTTTGCTAGAGTATTTGGACAACCTGTTGGCATTATCGGAAACAATGGGATATTGTTCAATGAATCTGCTCTAAAGGGAGCCCATTTCATTGAACTATGCACTCAACGTAACATTCCTTTGGTCTTCCTTCAGAATATCACTGGTTTCATGGTATGTTAATGAGTGTTTGATTTCCTGTATCTGTTGTTTGTCTTTCTGATTTCATTTAATGGGATGTTACTTATGTGAAGGAATATGCTGAGTTCACTGATGCAGTAGAACAAAAATGTTTCTTTCATTCAAATACTTAGTTTGGTAATGGGTGATTCACAAGAGTGGATTAATTGATGGTTAGAGTATTTAGGTGTGAAAAATATCAATACTAGTATAAGAAATTAAAGATAGAGCAGAAGGAAAATAAAAAAGACCAAGTCTTGGACTCCATGCTTTGAGGATTATACTGAACATTGAATGCATGAACTTAATATAAATATGAAATGCACTAAAAAATTTTGAATTGAGAATCGATGGAAGCATTGGACCTTATTTCAAACTATACCTTTCAATATGGCCACTTCATTTTCTCTAACCGAAAATAAAAAAGAGAGTCCTAAGCAAGCATATGGATTAAGTTCCGCAAATTTAGTTGCTTCACTTGTTTGTCCCAGTTGGTGGATGTGTAGAGTGTTGAATATGAGCATTTCCTAGTCTTGACAATTGTTTCCTTTCACCTAATGATTGCTCCGAAAACTTACTCTGATTGACCTAGTATATCATCTGGGACGTTCCTGGGAAGTTTTATATGAGTGCTCTTTTGGATTGAAACATAACATGTAGACTGAAATAAGAATTAAAGGTAGCATATGTTGTAAAGTTACTGCAAAATAAATTTTGAAAATTCTGTTCTTTTTTCCTTTTGCATTAATGTTAATGAATGATGCTTTTCTTCTAATAATTTTGATTCATTTTTGTTGCATGCTTTTTAGGTTTGACAACTTTTTTCTTTTGTCCTACTTGGAAAAAGAAAAGTTTTAAGATATCCACGCATACCTTTTTTCCATGCCAATTTTTGAACAATGATGCCATTTCAATTGCAGGTTGGTTCAAGGTCTGAGGCAAATGGTATAGCAAAATCTGGAGCAAAAATGGTAATGGCAGTTTCTTGTGCAAAGGTTAGTTTCTTCATTTTTTTTGTCTAATTCAGTTTCATTTTATCTTTGGTTTTGGAGTAATTGCATTGATAGTTTTAGACAGGAAAGCAACTATACAAATGAGGAGATACAATTCTTTATTGTGATTAATACAAGAGTAAAATGAAGATTGCATGGAAGTAAGAACTTAATTTAAAATGTTTGTACAGGTTCCCAAGGTAACCGTTATTGTTGGTGGAAGCTTTGGTGCTGGAAACTATGCAATGTGCGGTCGTGCGTATAGTCCCAATTTCTTGTTTCTTTGGCCAAATGCTAGAATCTCAGTGATGGGTGGTGCCCAGGTTGTTCCTCACTCCTTTTGCTTGATTGACTATGATCAATCCTTTTTCCCGTTGTCCATTTTTTCTTCGAATCAATACATTTTGCAACAGCATATGTCAATATTGACCCAATGAATTGCTATGTAGCATATTGATAAAGAAAAAAGTTGCCACATTGCAAGAGTGGTGCTTAATCTGAGCTCCAAGAGTTATATTTTTGTTTATCATGGACATAATGAATATATGTAACAATCGCAAGGTTTGAAAATGATATCAGAAATTTTCATGATGGTTCTGAGATCTAATCTACCATATAATGGTTTATAATTCTTTGATCTGATGAATATGTGGGTTGCTCTTTTAGTGCTGAATCACTTGTTTTAATTGGCAATGTCCAGGCTGCTGGTGTACTGTCTCAAATAGAAATGGCAAACAAGAAAAAGCAGGGAGTTGAGGTGATTTTACCTTCTTTATAGCAATTTTGGAGACTGAATTACGTCAAATAATTTAGATGATGCTTATCGGTTGTGCGTATGAATTGCAGTGGACAAAGGAAGAGGAGCAGAGATTCAAGTCGAAAGTTGTGGATGCATACGAGAGAGAAGGAAATGCTTATTATTCGACGGCAAGGCTCTGGGATGATGGAATTATTGATCCTGCTGATACAAGGAAAGTCATAGGTTTTTGCATATCTGCCTCAATGAATCGTCCTGTAGAAGATACCAAATATGGAGTATTTAGAATGTAATTCCACTTCAAGACCAAATTGCAAAAATAAAATAAAATAAGTTGTAATTTTTTTGTTTTTTGTTTTTTTTAAATTCTGTTGAATGTTTACCATCCTAGTAGCCAACTATTCCTGAATTGTTGGCATGCTACTATGACATTCTGTAAACAATCTTGACATGTTAATAAAAAATAGTGCTACTATTTTGAAAGCCAGAATTTACTAGTGCTAGAGCATTTACTTTTTAAAATTTTTTTAAAACTTATTTAACACTATTAGCATATTCTACTATGAAAATAGCTTTACTTATAAACTTAAAACTAATTTAATAGTTGCGTTGCTATTAGCATATTCTACTCTCAAAATGACACTAATAAAAAATTATGTTTCAAATCAACGTAATTGGGATGAAAACTTTTATCAACTGAACATGTTTAAATGACAGTGCATTTGACACTAACCATGTTCAGTCTCATGTCAACTAACTTAATACATTTTTTTTAACAAGTAGTATCTCATGATGTGAACTGTATATGTTTTTGTTGTCTTAGAGAATTTTAAAGTCTTATATAAAGCAATAAAGGATGTGTGTTATTAGTGAAATAGTAGTCCCCTATTTATAGTAAAATACAGAGGGGCGGGCCTCACGGTAAATTAAAAATACCTAATAACTCTAATATTTAATTATTATGCTCAATTTATAAGACACAAGTTAGCAAAACCAAAGATGATTCGGTGACTAGGTTCAAACTTATTTTGGTTAATTTATTTAATAGGTTAAGTTATTCAAATGATCAAAGAAAAAAATTAAAGAAAAGGATAGAAAAAGAAAATCAAAACAAAGAGTTTTGGATTTTTAAGATAGCTATTCAGAATTATAACTGAATATGCTTATATATTCCATTTTGATTGGAAATAAAGACCAATGTAGTTCATAAACTGATTTTAAGGGCAAGAAGAGGTATGCTTATGCATAAGCGTATGAGTTATTGTGTATTTTGCGTCTTTTGGCGACTTAAAAAGGAGATGTAACATCCAACTACCTATAAACGTCATTTAAAACAGACTTTTTTTTAAACATATAACATGTCATTTACTATCCACTATAACCCTTAGACCAAATATTACATGTTTTATTTATTTAAAAAACAGATACCTACGTTTCTTACTAACCAAACAACATTAACAATGCATCATATTACAACTTACACAATATTCAGTATGAATTTAATGTTAAAGATTGTATATAATGCAGATTGAGTGAGAGAGGTTTGGAGTTTCAGCTGACCGACCCGAGCAGAAGAAAAGTGGAACTGACGCCGTCAATTGGCAAGCAAAAACTTGAAAGAAAAAAAAAACATTAATTGCATTTCTATGAGTCGCATACTCAGTAAGAATAAAATAAAACAATATAAAACATTACAATAAATCACAATTTAGGAATCATAAACAAAACTTGTCGATGTGTACGAGCTTATAACATAAAATTCCAATTACTTTGTGAGTTGTAATCGTTTTAAACAATAACATATAACAATATGTAAATGTCTATGTCATAAAATTTCATTTACTCTATGATCTGTAACCAATATAAATAATAATACCAAATAATTCCATAATAATAATCACCTATAACAATATACAGATGTCCATGTCACATGATTCTATTTAATTACGTTGTGATCCATCGAGCCAAGTACTGCCCAGAAATTTCTTAAAACAATTAACAAATGAATGGCTAGTAACAAGACCTGAATGATTCATAAGTCTATATGTAATTCAGATATTGACCCAAAAGTCCCAAGTGTAAATCATATATTGACCCGTAGGTCCCAAGTGAAATTTTTGCTAGTACTGGTCAAGATGGTCACAACTGCATCTATTAAGTCCTGTATGAATGCACTAATATGACATGTAAACAATTATCATAATATCCAATATAATTCAAGATGATCATCAATCATATTTCATAATAACAGTCAAAACATATCAATATGCAGATGTGAATGTCATTTGATTTCATTTAGTTACGTTGTGACCCGTCGAGCCAGATACTGCCCTGAGAATTCCAAGTAAAAAGTGACAAGTGACTGGCCAGTAACAAAGACCTGTACAATTCACAAGTCCATAATAATTCATACCCATAGGTCCCAAGTATAAATCATATATTGAACAGTAGGTCCCAAGTGTACATCATGTATTTATTCGTAGGTCCCAAGTGAAATTTTTGCCAGTACCGGTCAGGATGGTTACAACTTTCTTTATTAGGTCCTGTATGAATACACATGTATGACATATATACATTTATCACAATATTCAATATAATCCAATGACCAAACTTCAATACCGGTCCAAACAAGTATATATTTCAAATAAAAAATCTTAATAAGTCAATTGGTCAAATTTCAGTACCGACTCAATGACACAATCACATATATAAACATTTATCAATGATTTCCAATGACAGAGCTTCAGTATCGGTCCAAACAATTCATTTATCATATATTCAAAACAAAATAACTCAATTGATCAGGCTTCAGTACCGATCCAAACAGTTTAAACATCAAATATAACCAATATCGAATAATTTAGTGCGGGCTTCAGTACCGGTCCAAACAGTTCAATCTCAAGATAATTCGTCTTTTCATAAACAATTTATTTCATAATTTAAACAAATAAGTAAGTTTATACTTATCTCTCCATCGAACTCAAGTCTGGGTCTCAGGTTGTTTCTCCCACTCCCCTCTTATTTTTGATGCTTTTAAATAATTTCATAAATAATTAATTTCCCTTTAATTTCAATTCATATATAATAAAGTGCATGATTTAATATTTATTATCTTTTACCATATTAATTTTAATTACATAATATTTCTATTTCCTTTGAATTTTAACTTATAGCACATGTTTACTATAGTAAAAATAATTATCAATGTCATTTATATTTAATTTCAAGCTCAATTAGCCATATACTATTATATTTAACAAAAGCTATAACCAATTAACTCAATTTAGTAGTCCAATTTATAAAAATAAATTCAATTTAAACCAAAAAAGACTCAATTGAATAAGTTTTAAACTTTTCAAGAACTTAATTGAAGTTTGACAGTAACTTCAGGGGCCAAATTATAAGCTTTAGAAATTAATTTGGGCAGAAGGACCCAATTGAAACAATTAAAAGTTCTGAAGGGCTTAATCGAAAATGCGCCAAAACTTTAGGTACCAAAATGAAGTCTGCCAGAAATTAAATCCGGCAGGACTAAATTGAAAACAACTAAAACTTTGTTGGAAGGACTAAGTTACACTAAATTATAAACTTTAGGGGCCAAACTACAATTTTATAAAATTCAGGTACCTATTGGAAAATTTCCTTAAAACGCAGCGCCTGTTGCCATTTTGAGTTATCTTCTTTGCTGTGCCTGCGTCTGCGTGGCCACTGTTCACAGAACAGTTGAAGACGTCCCGATTCCGGACTTTCCGGTTTATAAGCCGAAAAGATAAAAATAAAGGTTTAAGTGATAAAACAGTTTTGGGATTACGGCGTGCCGAACTAGTCGGTCTTTCAAAATGTTTTACAAGTCGCCACCCTTCGAGAATCGGTTTTATTTTTAAGAAAAACCAAATTTTATTTTTGAATAGTTGACTCCATTTTTCATTTTTGGATAAGGCAAAATCGAACCAGAAATTCTGAAGTAAGAGGGTAAGGTACGTTAGCCAAAATTTCATTTCGACTAACGCCCGGATTTACCGGCCTCTCAAACCAAAAGTCCTCTCAATTTTTTAAGTTAAGTTTTATTTATGAAAAACAACTATCGATATTCCTAACCGGTGATTTAAATCGTTTGCGCATACACACGACAGAAAGCCGTAAATTGCAGAAAAATAAATTACGAAAAAATAAAACACCCCTTAGACTAATTATTCTTTCTCTGATTCCGGAGAAAATAATTACAAACAAGTCCTGTAAATTCATTCTACCCAATTTTGCTCCCCGAGATAATTTATTTAAATCCCCAAAAGCATATAAAATAAACATATAAAACATTTATATAAAATTAACAAAAGGGTCCCTAAAGTTTTAGAAAATTGCAATTTAGTCCCTATATCATGCAACAGCACTAAAATAGTCCATGAAACATATAAAACATGCCAAATTAATGATTTGGTTCAAAGCATGCAAAATTACATTTTGGTCCTCATATTTTTGGAATTTTGCAAATTGATCCCTAACTTTAGAATTTAACAAAGCAAACACTAAATCATGCCAATTTTGATCAAACAATTCATAAAACATGCAAATTAACATTTAAAGCCTAATCATGCAAAATTACAATTTTGATCCCTCAATTTTCTGAAATTCCAATTCTGCCCCTATGCCTAATTTCATTCTAGACTTGAGTTTTCTTATGTTATGATATGCAAACTAGCCCCAAACCAATAAACCTTCCACAAACAGTCTATACATCTGGCATATTTACATGAATAATCCTTGAAGATTCTAATTTGTATAAAGCACCATATAATTTCAAGGCAAATAGCTGAACCACACCACTTTTAAAGAGAACCACATCATATAATTCAATTCTAATTACATCATGTATAACACCTCTTACTATACTCTTATGTCATAAAACATGCCATTTTTTTTAACATACGTCACATGTTGCTATCTCTGTTTTAATCTCTATAACATATATAACATTCACATATCAAACATGTAACGGTATAAAACATCTTTTCTCTATAACCTACTTAAGGTTAATCTGGTCATTCTCTGTACTTTAGGCATATATAAGCATAACATACTTTACATATATCAAAACATGGATATAACAACAGAATAGCACCACATATTTACATGCCAAAACTGTATATAATTATGCTTACAACACAAAACATAAACAAATTATATGCAACATGTACAATATGAACTGTGAGAGGAGAGAGGCCTAGGCTTCAATTGAATCGACCTGTGCATAGACGAGTGAAGCCTTAGTACTTCACTTGGACTGTTGACCTGAAACATATATTGTGATTTGGTGAGTCGCATACTCAGTAAGTGTAAACCACATTTAAGCAATATCAGCATATAAGGCAATATAATAAAAACATATCAATAAAACCATCTTTATCATATAAATCATCTCTGTCATATAATCATCTCTGTCATATAATCATCTCTGTCATATAATCATCTCTATCGTATAATCATCTCTGTATGCATATAATGTTATATGTCATGTTTTCTCTGTTCTTTAGTTGTGATTTATCGGCCAAGTGTTGCCCAGGGAATTTCACCTCTGTCGGTTCTCTAGCTGGATCCAGCAAATGAGGAAGACCAGAATATCGTCGGCCAAACCTCTCTCCGTAAGATCCGAAGATCATCTCTGTAAGATCCGAAGACCATCTCTGTAGCATATAGGACCCGTAGGTCTTTCTATATCATATAAGCCTGTAGGCCTCTCTGTAAAAACCCGTAGGTTTTCTCTGGTGAAATTTGCAAACACTGGCTTCGATAATCACAACGCCTGTAATTATGTCATGTGGAAATGCATTTATGCAATATATACATTTCATAGCATTATCTCTCATATAAGCATATAGCCGGGTTTCAATACCGTTGAAAATAACATATCTATCTCTATATCAGATCAAATAACTCAACTAGTCGGATTTCAGTACCGACTCAGGAACCACAAACAAATCAATTCATATAACAAATATCTCTGGTTGAACGGGCTTCAATACTGATCCAAACAATTCAATATAGTATATAATCAATACCACATATCAATTCTCTAAGTAAGTGGTTTAACACTTACCTTACTGCTGTGAGCTCGGTAGAGCCTCGGGCTGCTTACCCCGTGCCGCTCTCGAACTCAATGCTCTTATAATGGATAACATAGCAACCATGTTCAACAAATCAACTCTGTAACCCATATAAGCTATAATGCATGCTTTAATATTTAATTCTCTGATTTAATTGAGTTTTAATTTCAATCTGATTAATTTTCTATAATTAAAAACTCAATCTCTAAAAATCTATGCTTTAAAATCATTTAATATCAATATAAAAATAATTGACAATCTCTATTTAACATATAATAATTATAATTAAACATAATTATAATTATTAAAACCATTTATAAACTTTAAATAAACTCTTTAAAATAAATTCACAATTCAAAATCTCTAAATAAACATTTAAATTTCTAATTAAAATATTTAAATCTCTAATTTCAGGCTCAAAAAAATCTCTAAATAAATTTCTGACGTCAAAAACGGATTCAGGACGTCGAAATTAGGTTGGAAGGGCTAAAACATAATTTATAAAAGTTTCTGGGTCAAAAGTGCAATTATTAAAATTTTAGGAACCAAAATGTAATTATCCAAAAGTCATAAAATCTGTCAAGGAGGGTAATTTTGCAAAGTTCAGTAACTACAGGGGTCAAATTGGAAAAATCAAAACTTAATTCTGCTGGACTAAATTGAAAACAATGTAAAATTCATTCTGCTCTACTAAAATGCAAAAACATTTAAAGTTCAGGGTTTCAAAACAGGGTTTACCGAAATCCAGGCACCAGAAATGATATTTACCTAAAACGGCGTCGTTTTGGCCAGCCGCAGCCCCCCCCCCCCCTCTGGGTGCCTCGCGCGCCTGGATCAAAACGCAAACCCTGGGTGCCGTTTTGATCTGCGTGCCAGCCCGCCTGCCCCCCCTGCCTACTTCCCGACGACCGTACGTCCTACTCCGGTGGCTTTCCGGCCAACTAAGACCACCATTCTCTTCCTCTACACACCCTCTAGCTAACCATCGGAACCAAATTCCCAGAAACCCTCTAGATCAAAAGATACAAGTCCTCAAAGTTGGCTCCTCAACACTGCCTACCCAGAACCGAGAATTTGCTTAACTCTCAACCCAACTTCTAGCAACTTTTCCGGCCACCTCCAGTAGTTTTCTGGCAAACTAAAATGACAAATCTCTACACAAACATACCCTCTATAATACCATACAGCCCAAATTTACCCATGCATCACCAAATGGAAGATATAATCCTCCAAAGTAGCAACCTTAAAACTGCCTTAAAACCCAGAATTTTGTTTCCTCTTTTCCAACGATTCCCAGCCATTTTCTTTCCAATATAACACTTCAATTCACTTCATAAACATCCTAGGAACATGCTAAAAACATTGGATTGAAGGTTTTGCAAAGATTTCCCTCTTTTCTCTCTTCTTTCTTTCTTTCTTTCTTTCTCTTTTCTTCTTTCTTTCTTCCCTTTCCTTTCTTTTCTCACGTTTACCTTCTTTATTCTCACTAACCAGCAAAAAATCCACCTTTTCACCTCTTCATTCCAGCCTCCAAACTTGCCAACCAAACCACTCTAGCAGCTACTTCCTTGTTTTCACTCAAAAATATCAATTTTCACTTTAAACTTTACTTAACCTTAAAGTCTTCCTTCACTTTCATTTCAATTTCTTCCTTCATCAAAATCAGCCTAATAAACATGCCATAACCTACTTAAAACTTGTTTGTAGTGCTAAAATAAATAGTATAACACATGTATGAAATTTCGTAAAAATCGAAATCCGAAAATTTGCCGCAATTCGATCGGTGCCCTAAACCGAACCGAAACCTCAACGATTTTCACGGAACCGTAACCGTACGACGTCGTCGTATAATTTTGGTTCCAAAACTCTTTAAATCATGTAAGGAAACATATAAAATCATATCAAAGTCATTTACTTTAAAATATTGCGCGTTTTCGATATTTTTCGATCGCGCGAGCCAAAAACCCTAATTGGCTCCGTTTATGTCTTTCGACGATAAACGAACTTAAAACCTCTTTTTTTTATCATTTATAACTCATATATAATCATTTCCCAATTCATATATTTCATGTAAATGCCATATATCATGTCATATCAGATGCATTTATATAAAAATGCATAAAATGCATGTAATGACGTCAAAAAAACGTATGACTCTGGTCAGGGGTGTCACATACTAGGGTACTAACTCTCATAATGGCTATCAATTCCATCCTCGCCCTATGCAATAAAAAATGAGACACAAAAAGATATAGATCATGTAATTAATTTCTCTACATTATGTAATTAATTTCTCTACATGCCACTATAACCAAAGGTTCCTCTTCTAACAAGTATCTTTCCAAAAATATGTTGACCTTTTACTATGAACCTCAACCATAGCTCTATTTTGAACAATTTGAAACCTTTTTACAATTGATTTCCACACAAAGCTAGCTTTCGGTTGAGGAGTAAAATTCCATGATAGCCTGCCCACTAAATATTTATCAACAATACATCTCACCCATAAATCCTTTAATTATTTTTGTAATCTCCAACACAACCTTTCCACCAACGCTTAGTTCATTTCTCAAACACCCCGTAATCCCCAAACCACCTTCCTGCCTTGGTTTCTATATCAGTCTCCAATTGATCAAATGACAATACTTTTATTCATCAGTATCATGCCACAAAAAGTCTTTAAAAATTTTATAAATCTCATCAGAAACTGTTATAGGGAGTAGAAAAACCTGCATTTGGTAGATATGGATTGAGTTTGGGACTAACTGAACCAAAGTTGCTCTACCCACAATCATCAAGTGTTTTACTCTACATCTTTCCAACTGACTCCTCATTTTATCTAGGATATAATGATGAGCAAACTTATCTAGTCTCCCATGGATAGAAGGGACTCCTATCTACCTAGGTCATCTGCTAAAGGTATATGTTCAATTTTGGATAGCTCTACAACCACTTCTTTTTCTACATTCGAAGAGACAAAAAGACAAGACTTCTTGACATTAATTTTTTGCCTAGACATATTACTGAAAACTTTTAGAATTGTTAAAATATTGAGCATTTATGACATTGTAGCTTCAGCAAAGAGAACCATATCATCAGCAAACATAAGGTGAGAAATTTCATGTCCTCTCTTACCTAGCTTAATCGACTTCCATTTCTAATCCAAAAAAACCCCGTATAAGGTGGGCAAGCTGCTCAATACATAGAACAAATAAATATAGTTAGGTTGAATCTCCTTATCTAATCCCTCTAATGAGCATAAAAGCTTCCATTCGCTCCTCATTCCAAAAAATAGACATAGAAGAAGAATGAACACATTTCATTATATTATCCACCCAAGAATTTAGAAAACCAGCATCTTGAAGTACCCATTCACTCAAGTCCAGTTTAATTTATTGTATGCTTTTTCTAAATCAAATTTAAGCACCACATACCATACTTCTCCTTTAGCCCTCTTCATGGAATGCAAAGTCTCTTAATAAATCATAATATTATCAATAATTTGATGACTCGAGATAAAACTACATTGCTCTGGACCAACTAACTCCACTAACACACTTTTAATCGATTCACCTAGTTTTAGTAATGATTTTATATAGTACATTACATAGTTTGATCAACCAAAATTGGGAAATATATTTCAGCTTATCCACCTTTGGAATGAGTACCAATAGTGTCTCATTCAGTTTCATAGGCAATGATTCTCCCCTCAAAATATTCAATACAAAGTTTCCACCTTATCTCTGATAACTTCCCACACATTTTGATAAAATATCGGCTGAAAACCATCAAGACCTGCAGCTTTGAACGATTCTATAGCAGAAAGAGCATCAAAAACTTCCTTATTAGTAAAATCTTGAGTCAACACCTCCTTTACTTTTCTTGACAATGTCAGTTGAGACATTACTAGTGCATAATTGCTTTGAGGTTCCTAAAAAATTCTCTCACTAGACCCTTAACAGCAGCTTCATCATTAATAACATTCCCATTAACATTTTTCGAAGATAAAACTCTTGACCTCCTTTTTGCAACAGTAGCTAAGTGGTAATATCTAGTGTTTTAATCCCCCAAAATAATCCAATCTTCCTGAGCTAATACTTCCTAAATCTCTTTTTCTAATTTTTTCCCCAGCTTAATCAAGTTCATCAATCTTTTCTCCCCCCTCTTGCGTTGACCCCCTTCAATATGCCTCATAAGTCTTGTCTTCCTATAAAAATATTCTCAAAAACCTCCTAATTCCATTCTCCAAGATCTGTTGCCACAAAATCGAGAGCTTGTAATAAGTTATTTGATTTCTGCTAGCTCCCACAAACGATATTCTTAAAGCCACCATGGTTAAGCCATGGAATCTGCAATCTAAATCTTCTCTCCCTCATAGTGTCATTACCATTCAATTTTTAAAACCAAAGGACAATGATCCAAATGGATACAAGCAAGATGGATAATTACAGCGTTAAGAAAGGCTAATATCTACTCTGCATTACACAAACTCATGTCAAATCTTACCATTTTCAGATTCTGTCTATTGCTGCCTTTAGAACAAGTATATGACACTCCCTGTAAACCTAAATCCATTAGAGATTTATCGAATGTAACAACCTATATACTATATACATCACCAACACATACCATTTTTTTTATAACATACACATGATAATGCTATACACCTTCAATGTTACAATTCCCTATACCAATATCTCAAGCCATAATTATAATTTTATAAACTATACACCTATATGTAAAACAATAACAACTATCATGCATATGACATGCCATAATTTATTTACTGTAACCCTTAAATTGATTATTATATGCATTATTAATAATTTACAAACCATATGACATAAATCTATATGATAATATTAAGCGAATGATAAAATGCGAGGGAGAGATGTAACACCTCTTACTATACTCTTATATCATAAAACATGCCATTTTTTTTTAAAACATACGTCATTTGTTGCTAACTCCGTTTTAATCTTTAAAACATATATAACAATCACATATCAAACATGTAACCATATAAGCATCTTTTCTGGTCATTCTCTGCACAATAGGAATATGTAAGCATAACATACATTACATATATCAACATATGGATTAAACCAACAGTTTATCCAAAACGCTATATGAATAGCACCACAGATTTACATGCCAAAACTGTATAAAATTATGCTTACAACACAAAACATAAAAACACTATATGCAACATATACAATATGGACTGTGAGAGGAGAGAGGCCTAGACTCCTGCTGGACCGACCTGTGCATAGACGAGTGAAGCCTTAGTACCTCACTCGGACTGCAGACCTGAAACATATATTGCGATTTTGATGAGTCACATACTCAGTAAATGTAAACTACAATTAAGCAATAATAGCATATAAAGTAGTAAAATTAAGATATAACCACTAAACCTTCTTTATCATATAAATCATCTCTGTCAAATATTCATCTCTGTTATATAAACATCTCTGTTATATAAACATCTCTGTTATATAACAACTCTGTCATATAAACAACTTTGTCATATAAACATCTCTGTCATATAAGCATCTTTATCATATAATCATCTCTGTATGCATAAAATGTTATATCTCATGTTTTCTCTATTATTTAGTTGTGATTATCGACCAAGTGTTGCCCCGGGAATTTTACCTGTGGCGGTTTTCTAGCTGGATCCAGCAAATGAGGAATACCGGTGTTGACAAACAGTTTTGTTCCTTTTTTGAACAAAAGGGTTTTTGCAAATTCAATTGATTTTCAAGAAGTGTTCCTTTCGGTTCGGTTTGGAAACCGAAAACGGGTTTAGGCGATAAAAGCCGTTTTGGATGTTTGCCGAAACTAGTCGGTCTTAAAAATCATTTTGAGTCGCCACCCATATCGGGAATCGGTTTTTACAAAAACCATAAAAATTCATTTTGACTCCGTTTTTAAATTTTGGATAAAGGCACTGAAGTCTAAACCAAAGATTTTGGGTAAGTGGGTAGGGTACGTTAGCCGAAATTACAATTTCGACTAACGCCCGGATTTACCGGCCTCCGAAAACTTTTCTCCACTTAAAAG